>BJFM01000743.1:174883-216257 GCA_016586285.1 Arothron firmamentum | reverse complement strand
GCTTTATAGTATAACATCAACACTATAACCTGCTTTTCAATTTTTGATACACAAACCTTTAACATGGGTGTAAATGCATTTATAATGGAATAGTTTAATAATAACTATATTTTTGGCACAGATATTCTTTAGGATAAATGCTGGCCATTTCACTCAAAGCTTGCTAAATGCCCTGGAAATGAAGTGTTGCTGGACTATACTATATTAAGGTGCTGTAAGGTTGATTCTGTATGGATTCTTGAGCTGTGGTGTCATCTTAATGATATTCTGAGGTTTATTAATTTAGGTAGGACTAAGTAGGACGTCATCAAAGGCAATTTCTTCATCTGCATAAGCAAGAATTCAAACAGAATCCCATCATCAAATCACATTGTTGACATTAGAATTTTACTACATCTTAAGTAACTTTTTAAAAGTACTCATAGACCATCTCATTTAGAAAGTTAGTTTTTGAGAGACACAAAAAAAACACTTTAACACTTAAGTCTCACTCACCCTTAAATGGGGCTTGTCCAGTATTTGCTTAAGCTCACTAATTTCTCCACTGGACAATTTCCCTTCCAACAGTTCAGACAACTGAAAAGGGAAAAAATGGATCAGTCACTGAAATACACAGGCTGTAAATTAAATTAACAATTAAAAAGTCCCCTCAGAAACTGCTTTATTAAACATACACTCTAACCTAACTCTAACCTTGGATAATCATATATGACCTTCTATTTCACCAAAAATATGAAAGATTTAGAAATTGTCATGGTGTCTTCTTAAAACAGTGAGAAGAAAAAAACAAAAACTAATAAATACATGCACACTCAAGATGCTTGGGTCAGTATAAATATATATATATAAAAAACAACAACTTACTTGACTAGCCAGAGTTGCAGCGCTGTCCAGGACTGGCATGGGTTTGCTTTCCTCGTAGTGCTGGAGCAGTTCATGGATCTGAAAAGACGTACTAGAGTTAGAAGTACATCAGAAGGGAGGAAACACGCTAGGTCAACACAGGGCTCTACAGACAGGCCTCCTGAAGCAGACATTTAGCAACGTATTAAGGCTTGCCTAATCACTAACAGCAAGCATGAAACATGCTTGGTCACTTTGCTTTGCTCACTGTATCTAGATCTATTTCAGTCCCACTAACATTTATTGGATCATGTTGTTCTGTTTACGTTAAAATATCATGCAGACATGTTGGCAGTGACACAAAGAAGGTCGACAATAATGTTTTGAGCCTGGTTTTCATCAATTTGCTACTTTTACCTAAAATGTAAAAATACCTTTAATTAACACATGAACATGTGTGTACCGTATTTGTTTTACCTTTATTAAAGAGTGGAGGCTTCTTTCTCCAAACATATCTTTCAGAAAGGTGTTGTCCTCTGGCTGAATGACATGCGGCTGCAGCTGTGAGGGCAGAGCCACCAGCAGTTCATAAAAACCTGTAGATGGGCAAACGGCTTCTCATATTATTATTGGGATTACCTATGAATACATGCAGGCAGTGACATGCACGACATTAGCATAAAGACACAAATGTAGACACACCATTTCGAACACACACAATACACTTCAGAAGGCAAAGAAGTCAACTTAAATGTTTTCTGCAGTTTTATCGACGCATAGTGCCTATAAACCGCACATGTAATATTTGATAGCGACAGTCAACCAGTAGAGTTTATAATATACAACATAAAAAAAATCTTCATGATCTTCTGAGGTTTGTGTATCTGACTGCATGACTGAAGTTTACATGGAAAATGAAATCCTGGACCATAAACAGGTGAAATCTGATTTTTTTGCCTGTTTGATGTGATGGACTATGTGTGAAAATACTAAGCACATATTCCTCAGCAACCAAGCCACATCTGAAATGCTTCATGTCAGTATATCTCAGATTATTATTATAAATTGTTGAGTAACAAACAATGACAAAGAAGGAGGACGAGTTTACTCGTCTGCAGCTTCCTGAACGACAGCTGGAATAAACAGTCGTCAAACTGTGTGAAAGCATGGAGGTATCCATCCCAAACTGAGACCAATATCACAGCTAAACAGGAGGAGGAATGACTTAACAGTAGTGGTTTGTGATGTGAAGCACAGCTGTGGAACTTTGGGAGATGGACATTGCTGTAGAGAGCTTCAGAGCTCTCCAGGACATGTTAACATTAAACAACCAGGTTCTACCCAAGCATCTGGGACATGGGACAGTGGGAGGGACAGCTGCAAGTTTACCTGGCTCATAGCTGGTTCCTGTGGCCAGGGCAGGCATGACTCCTGTCAGCTGTTCCCTAGTGTTCCTTAGGCTGTGGAAAATGGTAGGATGGAGTCAGAGCGAGGAGCTCCCTGTTCGCTCTCCTGAAGAACCAGCTCGATCTACGGAGTGGCTTTATGTCATTGAGTCCTGCAAGAAAAACCAGGTTTGAGGGCTAATCAGGAATGGGTTGCATACAAGTGTGTCTTTGTTGGTCCCATAGGATCATTTTCCAGCTACTGTTTAACAAATAAATAATGTTGCTAATAAGAAACAAACAGATCATCGAGTATGTGGATCTTTTTCCATAGGAGTGAAAATATCAGCTAACAAGGAAAAAAAACCCAAAACATTTGTCTAAAATACTGTGGGAATTCACCTTTTGGCTCCCAGCAGATCTCAGGTGGACGCTGGTGGAAAAAGCATAATCAAAACCATCCTAAAGATGCTTGTGCAGGTAAGCAATGCACTGAGATCAGAGCAAATGAAGACTGGATTGAGACACTCAAAATGTGACACATTAATCAAACAAAGCAAGAAAACTGGTTTTCCAGCAGGAGAAGGAGCTGGAAAATAAATCCAGAACCCTGATTCTATGTCAAGCCAGCAGCAATATGTAGGATGGGTTTTTCAGTTACCAATGATAAAGAAATAATGAAAACCTGAAAACCAATTTCACAGCACTGCAATGACTTTTGGGTTACAGAGAACAGCAGGGAAGGGCAGCAGCTCCTTGGGCAGTGACCACAAAATCTCTCCAGCAGGCCAGCGAGAACAGGGGGCCAAACCTAAAAGCCACTGAGCTGATGCTAAGAGAAATGACCCGTGCAAAATAAGTCGAGAGCAGAGAGCTACGCCTGGTTTTGCTCACTTGTGTTTTGTCTAATTGAAAGATAAGAAGCAACAATTCATTAATTTGTCCTTTTGTTATGAAGAATAAAATGATTATATACATACATATAAACCAAATACATTATATTAACATATTAAAAAGAGAAAGAGTGAGCCGTCAATGTTAGTTTTCAATAGTATTTAAATGTGGGTAGCACTGAATGTTTAAGAACAGACAGTTCCAGCAAGAAAGTTCTGTTCCACCAGACTTGATGCTTGGCTCAGGGTGAAAGGACAAGGCTAAAGGCATCAGAGGAAGGGAAGGTGCAGAATGAGGTGTGGACAACAAACTAAATAAACTAGACTTATGTTTGCTTTCAGGACGTTTTCAGCTTCAAACTCCTCAGCCGCCACATATTAATAAAGGCTATGCTTTTGGTAGCATGCCTCCTAATTACAGGTGAGTTTAACCATCTAAGCTTCCATTTCATACTCTATCCAGAGCTGATGTGACAGCTCTGGATAGGAGGGAGGGGAAGGGAGTTAGCTGCAAAGCTAAACCAAATTTAACATCTGCTGCTCTGCTTCCTTTTGAAATAGCCATACATGACTAAAATGATGAATAATTGTGCAACTACGTGACTATAACACCAATGGTACTGTAGCATGGCTGTGGTTTAGAATCTTTGTCTATCAGACTGTTTGAAACACCCAGAATATTCTCAACTTTTCGCCCCATTAGCAAACTTCAGCTTTGGGAAACTAGTATGGGGAGGCTATGAAAACAGAGTGGATTAAAATCAATTTGTATTTCAGCAGGTCTTCATCATGTGGGCATTTTGGAACCACAAGGTGCCTAGACAGACAGACAGACAGATAAAGTTGCATGATAATAATTCGTATAATTAGTAATTGCGACGTATGCAAATGTGTTAAAAAGCAAACATTCATTTACACAAACACGCACATGTACTAATCCAAACAGGCTGTCCTGAATATTTAGTGACATGACCTTTTGAAATTTTAACAGCATCAACAATAAAACCAAAAACCATGCCAGTGTACAGTAACAGAGGCAGCCATTTATCCTTTTCTGTTTCTCCTGTGGCCAAACTCATTGTTTCTTGGTTTTCCTGCTTTAGCACTCCACTGCCAAAATGTCACTACACTGATCTTTACAAAATGTGAAGAGCGTGATGTTGGAGGGACTGGGTCCTGCCTGCTTTCAGGTTTGTGCTGTATAAATTTTAAATGATAGTGACTTGACCATTGAAAAGACAGCAGCAGTTTAAACAAAGACTCAATCACAAAGAACTACAAAGAAGTGTATTGTCAACCACAATGAGTATGGAAAATAACTTGGCCCTCTAAACATGCAGAAAATCATGCACGGCAATCATGCAGCATGTTTTGCAGAAGACTACAATGAAAGTTGGTCTGGTCTGGTGCGTTGAGATGTGCTTTTACAACAGTATTGTAAAATGCAGACATGCACATTCCACTTTTCTATGTCTGTGTTTGGGACACAGATTGTACTACCACGCTGTGAGAGCGCACACGCACACACATACACACACACACACACACACACACACACACACACACACACAAATCAATGGTTCAATAAACCTATCTACTGTGGAAAGAAAGATTAGGGTTGGCTCGAATCATAATGAACTTGCAAATAAACAACAACAGCTGGAAAGTACCAAAGTTACAT
Source organism: Arothron firmamentum (assembly GCA_016586285.1). Classification (NCBI taxonomy): domain Eukaryota; kingdom Metazoa; phylum Chordata; class Actinopteri; order Tetraodontiformes; family Tetraodontidae; genus Arothron; species Arothron firmamentum. The sequence goes on along the minus strand of BJFM01000743.1, from coordinate 211,455 downwards.
CTGCACTTACCAGGACATGAAATACAAAAAGATCAGCATGCAGCCGTGGGCCTTCCAACAGATCTATAGCATTTTACGCGAACAGTGTCCTAAAATGCTCAATGACGCTCACCTACCAGGTGTATCGCCACACCTGACCAGACTAGAAACTCCAGTTTCATTTCCTGCTTAATAACGCACAAAAAGCCCCGCCTGTTTCTAACGTCACAATACAATTCACATGTATGCAAACTTCTTTTAAAATGTATGGACAGAAACTTTGCAGTTCGTCCTCAGTATTTTTTAAGTGCAAAAGTAAACAGTTACAATCTTTTGGTAGCACTTCTATCAAACTAAATGCAATTTATTTTTTGTGTTGTTGAAGCTAAAGAAAATACACATTAGTGAAAAATGGTTCTATTTTCTCATGAAATTCTGTTTTTTTCTCTCTCTCTCTCTCTCAAAAACGACTAGATCCCTCAGGGTGTTTTCAAGTGTAGTAACAACACGTGGCCACTAGATGGGGACCTCATCTCACTTCAGGAGGCAGGAAGACCGGAGAGCCGGGTAGAGCGGACAGAGTCTCCATGGCTGCTATTTTTTGCATACTGCATTTGTGCATCTTTGTGTGTTATATAACTTGCAGTGCCTGTAAACATGGACTCCTGTGTTCTAATCCAATGTTTGCCAGTGCCCCATTACTGTTTCAGCAACTCAGTGGTATGACATTTTTGAACATTTCACGGAAAAATAGCAGTGATGTTATTCCAGAAAATTCTGGAAATACATTTGGAGCATTTTGAACAGTACATGCATGTATATAATGACCTTGAGAAATTTACCTGCAGTTAACAGATGACTGTAACATTACCCAACAAAGTGTTAATGATCTGGCAAAAAAATATTCTTGGCTGAAGACATTGGACTTTAACAAAAATCCCTAGATTAAATCACTTGAAAAACAGAAAATACAAAACAATGAAATAAAAACATAAATAACTGGGCTAAAGCTTTTTTTAAGCAGAGATTATTCATGCTATTATAAAATTCTGACAAGGTTGTTGTAGGCTGCTAACTTGGGCCCACATAAATAACAATAGAATCATAAAAATCAATATTTATAAGCTCCAGACCAACACCGCACTATCAACAACATCCTTGTATTCACACCTCTTTGCTCTCCTCCCATTTTTGCTCTCCAGTTCCCACAAAGAAACAACAGCTCTTTGTCTCTTTCTGACCTGCTAACAGTGAGGAGGCCACAGTCACTATCAGTCACCATTCAGACATTCCACCATCTCCCTCACACACACACACACACACACACACACACACACACACACACACACACACACACACACACACACACACACACACACACACACACACAATACAGACAGGGTCACCAGTTGTTCACAAAAATAGCAAAAGGGATGGACACAATACATTGGTACAAATCACTTAGCTTAATCAAAAAAGTAATTTATGTGAGTGCTTTATTACTTCAGTTAACCCCTTCAAAGGCTTGTTTGAATGTCAATATTTGTATTTCATTTATGAGGAGAGGCTGCACCCATAATATTTTACACAATCATACATGCAAGGATACACACGAGAATTGAGTAGACAACGGATTTTCAGATGAAAGAACTGCAAATAGCAAAAGCACCTTCAATGTGAAGCATAAAGAGAGAGCGAGAGAGGGAGGGAGAAAGATAGAGAGAGAGGGGGAGAGAGAGAGAGACAGAGAGAACAGCAGGTAGCTGTAAGCCTCACTAATCTGGAAGCCCTTCGAAACGTCTGTGTTGCTGGGTAACCTACATCCTGACCAGTCATTACTGGGGTGAGTGACTTCACCTAAAGCACTTAGAAAGGGACACACACACACACAGACAGCTGGCTGCACAGACTGCATAAAACTGACAAGACACAAGTGATGTGACTGATGTGACTGTGCAATAAAATCCAATATTTCTGCTACACTTTTAACAGTAAAAGAGGAGAAAAACACTCACCTGGATGCATCATTAGGCATAACTCTACAGATTTGTTTAATACCACCACTAAAAACACCCAATAAGGGGGTTTGGCCAGAAAAATCATTATTTCTTTTTTTTAAAAGTCAGGTAAAGTGTGATGGCACAGTGTTATGGCAATCAAAAACTCGAGGCTCATCTGCATCACAGGTCCCAGGACAGCGGCGAGCATGCCCTCTTCTTTTGGAGCTTAACCTCAACAATAAACCCAAAGCAACCACGCCCGGCTCTCGCAGGCTACAGGAAGAAAAGCAAAACCTTGCTCTGGAAAATAATGAGCAAAACTTTATGGTCTTCCACTTGGAAAGTAAAACAAGTCACGTCCTTCCTGCAGCAACACCAACGCAAATCATAGCCACTGATAATCCATCATGCTAAGCTTCTTATTATAGATAACAAACAATTACTACATGCAACCCAGCTGGTGGTTTGGCATCATTCATCCCACTACGGGACTTGTCTGAATAGACTCCCCGCAGGGAGACCAAGTGTAGTCCAAACAGATTGCAGGATAGGACCTTCCACATTCACAATCTATTTACACCACTTTCAAAATCTGTTTCACTTGTAAAACAATATGACATAAGGGAAAAGGACAAAATTGGAATTGTTGGATCATTGTGGTTTTACAGTGGAAAGTGGCTGTTCATGAGGGAATTATATTTTATATTACATTGATTATCCTGTCTGCGGGCCTTTTTTCACTGTAGCTGGGGCCATATGACGACACAAAAACACACCGACAAAGGGCACATTCCTGCCATCTGCCTCCTTCCTCCGACTAGGAACAAACACAGGTGTAAATCACCCAGGGCAGAATCCCGTCCAAGTTTCTTACTCTGGCAGGAGGCTGTCAAATAAATACCGTCTCATCCTCAATCACGCTGAACAGCCCAGACCACCAACACGTCCCAGGCCTTTTCAGAGGCCGCTAGAAAAGGAGGCTGTTTTAAAGGAAATCTCTTAAAGTGGCAACAGTCAGAGTTCTCCTGAATTCCAATGTCAGCCCAGCACACTTTTCTGTGCACAAGGATAAACGCTTCAAAGGGTTGAAAAAAAAATACTGCATATTACCCACAAACCATCAGGTTTCCACCCAACCGAACCCTAGGAATTGATAACTGGTTGAGCCCCCTTGGCAGAAACAGCCTTTCTGTGCCTGTGGATCAGACGTGCACATTGATCAGGAGGAATTTTACAGCAAAAGTCGATGCTGACAATGGACTTGAACAGAAATGTGTTCTTACATCAATAGAAAAAGTCTCAAACTAGTGATGTGGCACCCTCAGGTCACATAATTAAATATTCCGTAATTAATTTAATTCTTCGATGAAGTCTTTATACAATAATTTTAAGATTTTCGAAATCCTTCCGGTCAACAACCACATTCCACGTTCCAACCACTGACCATCTTGTCGGTAATTGGGTGGAATGTGGTTTGTTATGTTATGGTGCACAGCCTGGGCTCCTAGTGTTTTTTCTTGACGCTTCTGGCCCCTGTGTTGTTCCCAGAGACCAGGCTTTTCTCAGTGTATTCAGGGGGCAGACAGCTAGTGGATAGAGGAGAGATGCCAATGATTTGAGACAAAAATAAAATTGCGCAGAAACCAGGACTGCAGGATTGCATAGTCCACCGTTTTATTTAGCTCTGGTAAAGAAAACCTATTCCAAACTTTATTCTATTTTTTTTTTTTGAGTGCAAGCTTCAGACTGGCTTTTATGTTTCTCTTGATGGAGAAGTTGCACGTCTGCATTGAAAGTTAAACTTGTGCAATCTCTTTCCAATTGTAGAGTCATGCACTTTCATGCTAGCAGCAATGCCCCAGGAGCCTACTGTAGGTCCTGTGCAGACATCTGAAGACTTCTTTCAGCATCTTGCAGTCTGCTCTCAGGGTAAACTTGCCTGGAAAACCAGTCAGACCTGGATATGGTGGCATTTGTTTTAAACGGTAGATCCCTTACCAGACTCATAGACTACTCCAGTCTTCTTTCTGATGGCCTCAGACAGCTCGTTGGATCACAGCATGGCGAGTTATTATTGCTCCTTAATTATTCTGGCATTAAGTGACACTAGCTGTTTTAGATAACTCACAATTACAAAAATCCAACAAACTGACTTTATCAGCAATAGCTGTACCCTAGATGCAGCTCCAAAATATTAATAACGTATATCCTTATCTACTGTGAGAGACAAAGTAATATCTTTGAAAACAAAAGAATACTGCATGTTTCATCATTGGCCCTTTTGTCTCTAAGAGTAATTCTCATGTTGCATGCAGATTTAGCAGGCCTCTTATTCAATGTAGCTGACAGAGCTGCCAATTAACGCATTCCTTTGCTCTATTATACAATACATGGACATGATAAACTCAAAATGAGGTATGAAGTTGAGGGGCATCGTGAAGTACAATGCTCTATTGTGAATCACAAAGGGCATGCCAAACGGATGTGATTCACCTCATTTAAACATTGTCAAGTCTTCCAACTGATGTTTCAAAGTGCACTGAAAATGGTTATTAAGGGACTTCACAACACAGCATTAATGTGTGCAGTTCCATCTGAACTAGCTTTTAATCACTGGTGCTGCTGCTCTGTTTCATTAAGTGTTGGCCCAGATGAAACATTTTCTTCAATAATCAGCAACATCTCTCCAATCTCTCAACACAATCTACACTGCAAAACTCATTTGTCCAGGATTTTGGAAATCCTTGGCATGTTTCCATCGAAATTACCAGGGGAAAAACAACAACTTCCCCTGAAAAGGAACTCTTACTAGGTGGGTAAGAATTCTGAGATTCTCCAGACTTGAGGGGTGAGACTGTTCTGAAAAATGCTGATTTGAGGCAGCACCCTAACAGCATTGTACACAACATGCTTGCTACTTTTATGCCAGTGTATGGTTTTTTATTTTATCTATAAATGCTTCAATTTGATGGAGAAAAAAAAAAGAATTGAAGAGATGACCAGGCTCATTTTATCCAGATAAAAAAGTTCCTGGTCAAATGCATCTTGAGCACCCCCTGGTGGTTGATTTCAGCACATAAGTAAGTCCTTCCCTGCACATATAATTTTACATGGCAGTCAGGCCAAAACTGATATTTTAAATATATAAATAAACCCAAAATTGATTTGTTTCTCCCCTCACACATATGTTAATGTTTTATTAGTAATGTAGTGGGTCTATACACAAATGAAGCCTGGTGCTGCTTAAGGTTTCTTCCTGTTAAAAGGGAGTTTTTCCATGTCACTGTGCTTACCTGGGGGTTCAGGCTCTGGGTTTCTGACTCTGTAAAGCACCTAGAGACAGTTCTGATTGTAAAAGACGCTATATAAATAAAACTAAATTGAACTACTTTAACCAAAACTATAACAAGTCACAAAGACTCAAACTTGCAGGACAGTATATAGAATAAAATATAAATTAAATAATTTTAGAAACACATTTCCAATCATCCTACTAGAAAGGAGTAACTGTAACACACTGATACATCCTGAATTCTTTATAGATAACATTCTAGGAAACACAGTCATCTTTGGCTGAGAAGGCCTAAATAGTTTAAAGGGGAGTATCTGCTATCATCAGCGAAAATTAGATAAGGCCAGCTGGACAATCTACAACATACCATGGCCAGCTAACACAGAGATCTGGTGGACTTTTGTGAAATGTAATGGGAATATAAGAAAACCGGTAAGTTTAAAGCAAGCTGGAGCTATTCTTCTTTCACAGCTTATGGTAAACAGAAATGCCATTTTTATTATATAACTGATTTTTTTTTTTAAGTAGCATTAGTTTTAGTAGCATTTAGATGGAACTCAAAATTGTCCCATGGGTGACACACTACAAAACACCACTTAAAAAATCTTGAAAGTAAAGGTTAAGATGAGAACAAATGTTTTTATGAAAGACTGCCATGTTCCCATTTGCTATGATGCAGACTGATAAAAGTCTGTTCAGTTGTGACCCAGTGGTAAACAATACTCCTCTGTGCACCGGATGCCAAACATTGCACTCAACACCCCCTGTGACCCTGCCTACCCTAGTTTGCTATCTCTCAGCATTTTCTCTGCATCAGCCTTTCCATGACCAAGACAGAAGCTGCTGATGGTCAGTCAGATTAGCACGAAGCCATGCACCGTAAGGGACAATTTCAAAAGAAAGAGCTGTTTTGTCTCATCGGCCGTTGCTGCAGCCAGATGTAGGCTAGATAATCAGATGAAAGAAGAAAAAACAGGCATCTTCTAAAGAGGTGTCAGTTTGTATTAGTGTATTGCTTGTATGTAGTTTTATTATAGCATTCACCAATGTTGTAAGAAATGTGCCCTATGTACCCTGTTCATAAGCCATAACTTTTCTTAATCTGCCATTACCAGTCTACTTCCACTCATTATCACCATATTCACTGGCATGTAACAATGGTGAGAGCAATGGGCAGTGAGGCTCCACTCAGTGTATAAATACACGTACATTTATAGCATGAATGCAAGACATACAACATATTTCACAATTTAGTCTCATGTGAGATGATATCATGCATTTAAATATCATAGTGACAATGAAATTTACATATATTATGCAGCACATACATGTTTCTGCTACCTTCCCAAATATGCACTTAATGTTTATTGACTGTTACTGTTTACACTTTTGATTTGCACATTTGATGTTGCACTATTCTTGGTGCTGCATACTGCACTTAAAGTACCTTGTCATCTTCTCTCCTTATCTCTGGCATCCCTTGTCATAAGCAAAGAAAGAGTTCCGTATATTCCTAAAAGAACACTCAGATCACAGAGTGCAGGTTCACCTTGTAGTTCCTAGAATTCATAAAAGTAGACTGGGAGGACCAGCCTTTAGCTATCAGGCAGCCTCACTATGGAACCTGTTACCAACCTGGGTCTGAGAGGCAGACACCACGTCCGCCTTTAAGATCAAACTTACAACCTTTCTGTTCAATAAAGTGTCCAGTTAGCCTCAAACGAAGAGTGTAGGGCTGATAGGTCCAGTTACAGTCAGTTCTCACAGCTACAGGTAGAACAGGGTCGAACAGCTATGCAACCAGGCCTACGCTGCTGGGACACAAACATGATCCACTGAGCAGTTCCCACCTCCTCAACACCAACCACCATCTCTACTCCCTCACCTCCTCTCCTCCTTTTCTTCTCACCGGGACTATCAGTGTGTCCAGTCTTCCTCGCTGTTTGTCTCTCTCACCCCTCTTCTCTTTCTCTGTATCTTTCTACAGGTCTCCTGTCTCCAGACCTTCATGCTGCAGGGGTCCCGGCCTCTGACAAACCCAGAGTCCACTGTCAGCACCTGCCTATGCTGCTCCCTTTTTATAAAAAACCTGCCTGTGGTGTATAATGTATATTATGTTTGCTATGTTTGTATATTTGCTTCTCTCTCTCTCTCTCTCTCTCTCTCTCTCTCTCTCTCTCTCTCTCACTTTTATTCTCTCTGAAACCTGCTCAAGGTTTCTTCCTGTTAAAAGGGAGTTTCTCCTTGCCACTGTGCTTACCTGGGGGTTCAGGCTCTGGGTTTCTGCCTCTGTAAAGCACCTAGAGACAATTTTATTGTAAAAGGCGCTATATAAATTTAAAAAAAAAAGAAAGAACATCATTACACAATCTGCATGACAAGAAACACTTTCAATCTTAGCACACACACACGCACACACAATTATATAAATATAAATATATACGCAAAATACCTGGGTAACAATGCAATGTAGTTTGTTTTCTCATGTAATATATAAGCAAAGGCTCTCACAGCAACAAGGACTGAGCAGATGGTTTGTGCTTTATAACATGAGTGTATTCTCCTTACACTAGATAAATGACAGTCCTTTTAGTTTGTGCCACATGATCAAGTTACAGTTGTGATCATCTATGGAGATCAAGGAAGGAATACGTGTTACAGGATCACAGGTATATGGTAACCAAGCACGTCACACACAAAAAATACAACACAAGCAACACAAACAATACAACAATATGATGCTGACGGTGAGAGATTTGATCCTGTGAGTTAAGTCAGATGACTAGAATAAATTAAGAAATATACTGCTGTGATTTACCAGACTGCACTATAAAAAGTACCCATTTGCTCTTATTTTTTTCTTTTTTTAGGCTGTTTAATTATTCACAGGGATGCCATAAGGGGAGCAGGCAGCGTAAGGAACAATGCATGGAAAGCTCTCATAAATAAAACACTTGACAAATACGTTTGTCAAGTGAAACCACTAGCTCCATATGAAAGGCTATAGCCTTCACCTGACTCATGACAAATTGGCTACACAGGAGATTCTTTGATTGCTGTGTACAACGATTGCTTTAATTTCTCTAAATGAAAGGTGCTCTAAGATCACAAGCTCACTGCAGACACACAGTACAGATTAAAATGACACAATAAATGATGGATAAAGTACACAAGACATGTTCTTGTATCATCTGAATGTTTTTGGTTTTAGAATTTTCTCTCTCTGCAACTGTAAAATATACTTTAAAGGCCTCAGGCAAAACATTTGACATGCTTTGCTAACAGAACTTAGATGACTAAATTAAGAAACTGGTATAGCATACGTCTGTATTCATATTTCATATGATGCCGAGTTTAGACGTGGCTATTAGTAATGTAAGTTCACCTCAAAATGTCAGCACATAGAGACCTGAGGTGAGGGCACCCAGCACTTCAAGAAGTGCCCGAGAGCTCCCTTTCAGTCAGCATCATAACTGAAATGAATGATACCAGAGCTTTATTATATACAAAAATGCATAGAAGAACCAAACAGGTAATCCTGGCTGTCACACAGAGGGGAGCATCGCAGATCTCCTGTCCTATATAAGGATCCATTTCTTCTGTACAACTCAATTCCTCTTGTTCTCCAATTTAATTGAGTAGTAGATTAAGAATAGGTTGATCAGGATTAGGGATAGGTTGATAATCCTGAGAAGGAATGCAAACGTGCACTATTTTGTATCTAAACTGCATGCATAATACTTGATCGTACACCATTTAGGCAATAACCGATGAGTAGATAATGCAACCATTGCTTTATACACCAACTAGGGAATGAACACTAGACCAAAGGATGAGTATTACTACCAATAGAGAACATGTTGTCATAGATCAAAATGAAACCTCCTTGCCCTTTGATTATTAAACATCAAATGCTCCTTTGATCCCGCTTTTGACCTGCCTTATTGATCTATGTCTTTGATCTTCTGAATTTTGGGTTTTGACGCAACACATTTAAACAATTACTTCTAAACTGTATGTCAGACAGGGCAATTTCCTGTTTGCTTGAGTGAGCTAGTAGTGATCCCCACTAATGCTGGGATTAGAGTCTTATACCACTGTATCTGACCTGCCCTTAAGCTCCAAGAAAATAGCCACGCCGCTGACAAGCGTTTGTAACACCACAACCCTGGCTTTGTTCCCAGTCATGAACACCGCTGCTGACAGGATTTTCAGCCAGTACAAAGTGGACATGATGCGACTATCTCATTGAACAGGCTCCTTCGATGAATTCTGGGAGTTGAGGCTTTGCACAGACAGCTTTCAAACCCTTCCCTCCCTCTAGCTGGTCATTTCCCATGCCAGGAACAAAACCCTGGGAATGTGAACTATGCAGAGCTCCAGCATGGAGACACCTGCTCAGACAACCAACACAGAATAAACCTCCTACGTCAAACTGTCGTCTGAGCCTCTTGCTTCTGACTCCACCCTGATTTCTTCCTTCGGCTCCATTGAAGAGCTACAAGCAAACAGTTAAGAAACACACACGCCAGCCCACATCATTTACTATATTAACAAGCATCTTTAACAACTAACAAGCATATTCCTATTTTATCATCATTAGAAAAGACCAAGCAATCCAAATTTAAAGGTTTTATAAATACCCAGATACAGTAACTCTAATCCCAAGACAGCAGCCATGGCTTCCTCTGAGCAGCTGCCTAGCAATCTGAAAGTGAAAATGATTGGCTCCCACACAGCTGTAAGAAGGCTGTAAGAAGATAGGTATGTTTCCTCAGTTTAGAATGTAAGGTCTGGAAGACCAGGAAATATATCAGAGAACTGCTTGTACGATTACTAGAAAAGCAAGTCAGAACTTGCGTTTGGGTGCAGAAGATCTCCAGGAGGATTTGGCAGACGCTGGAGTTGTGGTTAACCGTTTAACTGATTAGTGACGCCTGCACAAATAAGGCCTTCATGGAAGAGTCCTCAAAAGAAAACCTGCGCCGCAAACCTGTTGACATTAACAGGAGATTTGACCAGAAGTGCCCAGACTTGTGTGTGCTACTAGACATGCTCCCTGCTGGGAGGCAACCAGTACATGCCATAAAACCTTTAAGCATCATAAGTTAACCTTTCCAGCCACAGAGTCAATACCTGCATAATTTGCCCTTCCTCTCCCACCCCAACTGACACATGGGATAAAAAAGTGATTCATTGGACAAATCAATAATTGCTAATTATTTGATATAATACTTTTTTATCAATATCAGATGCAAAACATTTGCAAAGTGCAAAGATGCTCTGCTTGCAGTCAGTCCATAACACCACTCTGCTTAAATACTGAAATAAATTTGACTGAATATTCAAATGTTACAATCCATAATTATAATTTGAATGCATAACTATCTATGCTAGAGACTCCCATTGCTTTGAAAATAAAAATATTTGACACCTTTTGTCCAGGCAAAATTAAAAAAGAGATCTAGGGTATTCCCAAAGAGAGCAACTCTGCTAAAACGGGTAAATGTCAGCTCTCCAGTGATTCATTTCACCTTTTAAAACCTCATTTTCAGTGGGACACCTGGCCAAGACAGGCCGCAACAAACACACAATCACAAATCAAGACTAAAAATAAAGCCAAAGAATTAAAACTAAAACTTCTGTGCTGGAGTGAAGTAGTCCAAGAATGGACAACATGTATTTTTTTTAATTATTTTTTTTACAATACAATAAAAACTACACTTGTTTCGAAACTAAAAACCCATTTTTACCCTCTTTTTTGTCATTATTTTCTCTACATGAGGCTAAAATGTATGGAAGTCATCTAGCACAATACCCAGTTCTACTTGTGAGCCAGTTCTATGTCATCCCCTTCAAGATCAGTCACAGAAGGGATACTGTAATTTGTGGTTTCTTCCTAGAACTGAAAAACAACATAAGCTTTGTCTTGTTTGCATTGAGCACACGTTTCAGCACAAGCAATGAATGGAGCTTGTTAAGTCATTTTAAAACTAGCCATACTCAAGTTCAAACTGCTTAACTCCAGCCGATACTATAACAAGCTTAATGAGAGGCTGCTAGACTTCTGGCCCATCCAGATATAACATGAATATTGCATACATGTTTTTTTTTTGCAGTTTCATATGTTCTATTAGAATGAGGTGTTTCTACTAAATCAAGTTCATGTCATACAAAAGGAATCTACCTGGTAAACAGGAGTATGTCAACTGCATTTGTGTCCTGTTTCTAATTACAGACATTACTTGTGTAGATGAACATTATTCTATTATGCTTGTAAAAGAATGAAAAGGACTTGTGAAACTTCAGCTAGTACTTGTTTCTGCTGATTTCTTTTAAATTTCCCATAATGATAAACAAAGACAAACCTTAAAAACCATGCAGATGCACACCTTTAATTAATGCAGGCTTTTAGAGTAAGGGCACACTTAAGAATGGGAAATGAATTACAGAATTAAAGATTTAAATTATATTAGCAAGGCCAAAATTTGTGTTGGACTGTGTAGATACTGCCTTTGTGTGTGTGTGTGTGTGTGTGTGCATGTGTGTTTGAGTTCGTGAGTGGGACAGAGACATTTGAGGAAGTTGAATTTATCGAGGAAATCTGACGTTTTATGTTTACTTTTTGGTGTTTTATGCGTTTCGAGTGTACGTTAATGCAGCGTTTGTGTAATTAACTGCTAAAGTGTTCACCAATTAGTCTTTCCCATGAAAGCATCCCGACAAGTAAATGTGTGCAAAGATACGGAAGGTTATATTTGTAGTTTCCAATTCGTAAAAAAGAGTATTTGCACTTAAATCTATGAAAGTGCCACATTTACATGTCACACTAAGCTATACATTAGCGTCAACACAGGTTTGTCAGCTGTTTCTATGTGAATACCTGCATGAGTGAGCTTTTCCTACTTTAAAAAAACAAAAAACATAACTACATGTCTGCCTTTGAATGCTGGTAGACTTTTTACGAAGTAAAGTTTCAAGCTATGGCACGAGATCCTGGTACTTACTTTGAATCAGAAGTCAGTGTCGAATAGCTCCTTGTGGGTTGTGGTGTAATCCAGTTGTCCATTCAAACTTCTGTTTGTTTTTCCCTTCATCGGTTCCTTTTACGTCTCCGGCTATTTGAAGGTTAAACCTTCCCGTTCTTAGTGGCTGTCTGCTGCACTACCTTTTCAGCTGTTAACGCCTCTCTCCAAGACGGATAAAATGACCTGTCAATGCGCTGATTTCTTCTCCGTCTTCAGTATCTTCTGGCGCCCAACAGACCAGACTAGCTACGCATTACATCAACCATAATTATTTTCATCCGCAAGTAAAAAAAACAAAACAACAACAACAAAAAGTTAAAAACAATTTCTTTATTTAACAATTACTTCGATGAACGCGTATGTGACGACACAAAGCTATTCTCTGCGTTGCTCTGGATTTTCTCTCTAGCCCAACCCATGCGTTCATTGGTTCCTTTCACGATAAAGGCGTCACTACTGGCAGCGTTCTTTATTTTAATTGGTTGTTGCTACTGCCAATCATAAACTAATGTTCAATATTAAACATCTTAGAAAACGAGCTAAACAGAGCTCTTTTAAAATGCAATTACACTAATTTATATTTGAGTAAAGAAAAACAATATCTAAAGTGATGCGCGTTCCTTTGTTAAAGGCAACCGTGACTAAAAAATGTGGAAAACTCCGCTGTATGGCATTGTAATCTAAATATTCGCCGCATATATATGTGGTATTTGATTTTTTTAAAAAGGAAGTTACCTATATTTAATAGTAGGGAATTTATTTTTCATGAAAAACAGAAAAACTAATGATAATTTAGTATGAGAGTAGAAAAGCGTTAAAATTTAATAAAGAATAAGTAGCTCGTTTGCCCCACCTGCAGGTCATCAAAAATACAAACAGCATCGAGGTGTACTAAAGTAAAACTGAATACCACTCAGTATCTACAGTACTACTATTACTAATACTACAATACTACTACTACTACTAATATCTCATTTAGGAGATATTAGAAAAAGAGTGACACGCACACATTTACTCACTCATTTTCTTTATTAGCGGGTATTGAGACTAAAAAAAAAGCAACGCTTCAGATTAAAAAAAAAACTAATTTTAAGTAAGTCTGTGCATGCGTGGGATTTATGCACGTGGTGCATGTGCACGTGTGTTATAGCTTATATGTTTAAACATGTAAAGCACTTTGCGTTGCATTTTATGCATGAAAAGTGCTATATAAATAAAGTTTGGTTTGATTTGATTTGATTTGAAATTGAAATATTTAAATACATTTAACTCGACCTCATCCCAGATTAAAAAAAAAATAGCTTTATCAATATCGTATAATATAAAACGATTACAGTAGACAATTCTTGCTTGCAATAACAAAATATTACCACTAGATGTCAGGAGAGAATAAGTACAGTGCCTATATGCTCGTACGGGCCTACAAAATGCTATATTTGAAGGAACACTACCAATATGGATAACCTTATCCGTTAGACACATAGTATATAAAAAATAATGTAAAATTCACAAGAAAAAAAGCTTTAAAGTTTATGCGTCCTTTCAACTCAATTGCGCAGTGTGCCCCGGATCTGGGTTGCCATGTCTAAGAAATGCCGCATTTTCCCTTTTATATTCATAAGTGGAAACAATCGGTAAAACTCGTATCTTGTTGTGATCAGATCTTAAATAAATTAATTAATTAAATAAATAAAATTCTAAATCTTATACCTTTAAGCTAGGCCAACCCATATACATTTTATTTATTTAAAAAGGCTCTCCTATTGACTGTCTATGGGTTGTACTCGAATATATGGCAACTCAGGCGTAGCTCCTCTGTCTGCTCTGTTTTCTTTGCAGCTCTGAACTCGGTCGTGCGTCTGAGTGGGAGATGGACTGAGTGAGGGCGCTCCTACGATCAGTGCTGCCGATAGCGTAGTGCTACCCACAAGCTAAGCTGAAATAATTTTCAGATCGCTGAATCAACACGAGCAAAATTGTAACATTATCAGTCTTTTACATCCAACTCCAAACACACTAACACGGCATTGATGGTAATGTATGCAAGGAAACAACCGAGACTCAGCGATGGGTAAACACCGTTTTCAGTGTTACTTATTCAGATTTTCCTTTCCTCGTAGCTACGCTTTGACAATCCGCCATTTTTATTGAAACCAAAATAAGTGTCTGGAAACTTAGGCACACGCATTTCCTTAAGCTTTAGTTCCGTTCCAGCTTTGACACGTGAAGCATAATAATTACACTGGTTTTCTTTTTATTTGCAGGTGCGACCGAAGAGATTCTCAGCCCTATCAGGTACTTGTTAGCTTGTCGTAGCTTGCTAGCTCGCTAGGAGCAAATAAGGATTAAAATGGACACTCTAGCTCAGGCTTCTAGACAGCACAGCAGGCCTCAGCCAGTGCAGATAAATACGCTTTAAAGTAGATGTTTTATTTCATGAATTCAGTTATAGGGAGATATGTATATCCCAACATTAACTGTTATATAAAGACAACCTGGTGTAAGCAAATATATGACTAGGTTGACTTTTTAGAAAGCAACCAGACGAGTTTTATTGCAGCTCAAAGCTAATAATAGCCTGTCGGTTAGCTTGCTTACTAGCCAGTCCATTAAGGCCTGAGCGCAAATTGTCATTTTTAGAATGTCAACTAATGTGTATGTGAAAGAGCCAAGTTACTAAGATTTAAGAGTTTTAAGTATGTTCGGCAAAACACATTTATTCAGTGAAGCTCACATTGTAGGTAGGAGGCGATCTAATCTACGAATTAGTAACAATAATAAACCGTGATATTGCTGTCCGTTTTATTAGATTAGCATACTGTCATCATTATTTCACACATTTTTAGTAACTAGTGATAAAAGCCATTTGGCTTTGTAGTTATTGCTACTCACTCCAAAATAAATCATTATATTTAAAAGTAACCCATTCTTCCTGGAAAGTGCCTAGATGAATGGCTTACCATTGTACACATTGAGGGCCATAAGTTTCATAATTGTAGATTATAATTTTAAGGATATAATTATGAATAACCAAAAGAATTACAATAGCATTGCAAATTTGTCTCTTCAGGCTCTCAAATACTCATCCAAGAGCCATCCTGGAGGAGACCACCGACATGAGAAGATGCGAGAGTCCTCAGATGTTACTCCTCCCTCCAAAATGCTCAGAAGGTCTGACAGCCCTGAAAACAAACACGTTGAGAGTGTGGGGCATGGCAGGACAAAGACTGTCCACACACATCGGGCCAGAGACAGGGATGGAGGTAACTTTTGAGAATGGCATGGGTTTCAAATGAAAAAGTACTCCATATATTTGACATAGATGTCAGATGTTATCTTGCCATCTTGTCATCTTTAATTTGTCATGATTTAATTGAAGGATTACTGAAGAAATAGTGTCTAAGTTGTATTTATGATCAGAGTTTTTCAATCTCATACAATAACTTTTACAGAACTGCATATAAATCAAATGTCAGGTTTTTTTTTGTAGGCAGATCAAGAAGTCACTGGCTCTGATATTATCCCTTTTGTAAAACATTTAATATCAAGCATAAATATTGAAAGTGTGTTTATTGATGTGCTTGTGGGTATAGCAAATGCAAACTATTATCGGTGGTTGCAAAATGAGAATAAGGATTGAGAATACATGGGCAGAGTAATCAATTCTACTGGGAGCACAGTGATACGCTTTATTTTAGTCTCAATACATGTGATACAAATTGGAACTGTTAAGAAGTGTTACAGAAGTGATCAGATATGAATTTACTTTGATTTTGCCTGACTGAGAAACAGATATTAATTTGATGATAGATAAACACAAGTAGTATTTGAAAATAAGAATATAGCACACAGAGCAGTTGTCTTTATAAATGCATTGGTTTTGGAAGATTAATAGATTTATTTACTTTTTTTTTAGATGATCAATATCAGTATTTTAATATTTCACATTGCCTTGTGATCGTTCCCTCTTTTTAATTTCAGGGACCAGTTATTCTCCACAAGAAAATTCTCACAACCACAGTTCCCTTCATAGCGCCAATTCGCATTCTAACCCCAGCAAGACCTCAGACACAGTAAGTTTTCCGAGCTGTTCTTTGGTTGTGCCTGTTAGTTTTTGCTGTGTTGGCTGGGTGTAAATCCTTGAATTATATTGATTTACAGATGATGACATGACTCTGAAATTGATGTTCTTCAATTCAACTTTTGGCTCGACACCTTTTCAAACCTTTAATTTGTTAATTGGGATTTTTGTTGCCGTGCTGTTTGAACTTGAAATTATTTGGTCTGTATAGAACTTGCTTTGCAGTGACAGGTACATTGTTAATGGTCAGCCACAGCTATTTGCTGCAACAGTACTTCAAATACAGAAGCAAAGGAAAGTACTACACATTCTACACATTGTAATCAGTTGTACTTCCTAATCTAATGTTCAATGACATGTTCAGAGAAATGTTCAAGTGTTCAATAGCTTAATTATCTCTTAACTTGTTCCCTATCAGTAGTTGTTATTTCATAAATGCTCAGTAGAAGTGTTCATTCAGATGATTACATTAATTATTCATTATCAAGTTTAATCTAAACGTTGTATTACGTTGTATGTGAAGTTTTTCAGAATTGTGGTCTTTTGCATTCATTTGTCAGAAAAGGTTAGTGTCATGATTGCCATCTAGGTCAAGGGTTGACAAATATAATGTGCTAGTAACACAAAAATGCAAATGCTTGACTTAATAACAATCCAAGTGCTTTCAGAGGATCTATGATCAAACATTGTTTATTTATTCATTAAGCTGTAAAGGACTTAAAAAACATGCTTGAAACTTGTGAAGAACACGTTGATTCTGCCAAAGTGATTCATGGACTGATGAAAGTAAAATTCATCTATTTAGAAGGAGCATGCAGCACTACATCTGGCACTGCATATCATCATGAAAACATCACCCCAGCCATTTGTTATGGTGGAGGAAACATCTTGACTTGGGCCGCCAGCTTGCAGTCGTTTAGGGGATGACGATGAATTTTCAAGTGTATCAAAAAATTCTTCAAGGAAATGCGAGAATGTCTGCACATCAGTGACCCAAAACACTGGAGCAAGTCCATAACCAGTGGATTTAAAAAACCTAAATTCAACTTTTGGACTGGCCCAGGCTTCTTCTCGAAGAATGATTTCAAAAATAGCCATACAAATGAGACGTGCAAATCAGTTTTGGCAGGAAGAATGTGCTATAATTTCTCCTGAACAATGTACAGGTCTGATCCACAGGCACGGGAGGGTGTTTCCACCAGTTATCTATTCCAAAGGTTCACATACTGTTTTCACAAGCGCTACAAAGTTTTTAATGGTTGTTCTCAAAGTTCTTATGTGTTGTTATTTAGTCGCACTGTATTTGTCAGTACCCTTGACTAAGCTGCAGATCAGCTGACATCCGATCTGACGACAAATTAATGCAGAAAACCATGAAATTTTAAAAGTTCCCCTACTTGTTTTTGCTGCCGGAGTGTGGTTCTATTACAACAGCCTGAGTCTAAATCTCAAAGCACACACCCAGTATGGTACACTTGATGAGTATTAGAATCTGAAAGTGGGATTTGGAAAGGCTACCATTATAATTTATCCATAAATTGTGCAAAAATCAAGCTATTCCCTGTTTGTGTGAGGGGTTGTGTTAATATTATGACATAACAATTTTCATATAAGACCTTTCCCTAATGAAGCAAGTTGTTGTTTTTCTTTTAAGTAACTATAATAAAACAACAAGGAAGTATATTTACAGTGTTGTTGATGAATGAACAGCACTTAGCAGTGATGGAGTTTGAGTCTTGAGATGAAAAATTAGACCAAAGTGTTTGGCAGATGCTAAATCACACTGCCAAGCATTTTTATTCATCAATGAGCTCCTCGCTGCATTTCTGTCATAGTCTGAGTCCTCTTTCATTGAATTTACATCTCATTTCCCTTAGAAACAATGTTGTAAATAGTTTTCGGGGGGTGTTTCCACTCTCTGAGTATGCCCAATCACAAAAACAAAACAGTGTGGGTTCATTTTTAGAATTTTGCCTGATTTAAATTTAATCGCCCTACATGTCAAATCTCAGATGCACTTTCTGCCAGAAATAATTAAGCCCTGACACATTTAAAATATGTTTATTGAAGTAGTTAAATAAAAGATTGTTGTCATAGGTTAATTTACAGAACATTATAGGCCTTCAGTTGGAATTTTTCTGCTTCAGCTTCTGTCTAGTGGTGAACCAATGCATGCCAAGCCAGTGGAAAATATTAACTGTGGTTGGAGTTCCGTTTATGACTGCTGAAACAAAATAACTTATTTGACTTGCTCCAGCAAGCCGTCTTGTCTCAGTTTATCACCAGATTGTTTTGTTTTTTTTGTTTTGCTTTTTTTTTTTTTAATCTATGGACACAAGCACGAATCTATTCTGAGGCCAGTTTGGCTCCAAGTGATTTTTACGTGTCTCATCTTGTAGCTAGACTTAGAATCATTTTATCAGTCCAGTTTATTTTGTCTTTTTCTTTTTCTCTCTCACTCACTCACTCACTCACTCACTCACCCACCCACCCACCCCCCAAAATGTAAAATGTGATGATTCTTACTCTGTGCCTTCATCAATAATCTCCAATATTCTCTTTATCAGCCCTATGAACCTGGTGATGACTGGACAGAGCATATCAGCTCGTCTGGAAAGAAATATTATTACAATTGCCGGACAGAGGTGTCACAGTGGGAGAAGCCGAAAGAATGGCTAGAGAGGTAGCTATAATAATTTCATAAACTACATAATTCTGCATTTCGGCGTGTACCACCTTTTAATTGGCTTCTTCACAGTTTGCATAATAGTTGTTTCTGTATTTCTCAGAGAACAGAGGCAAAAAGAGGCAACAAAGACGGCGATGGTTAATAGTTTCCCGAAAGACAGGGACTACAGAAGGGAAGCTATGCAAGCGTCAGCAGCCCCTGGGTTTACTGCTTCCAGTAAGTATAAGATCATATCACAGGCCTAATGGCGATCTACTCAGTAGATATTGGCTCAAACCTTAGATCAAACCATAGCTCATCATAGGTTAGATCATGGAGACCATCTTAGCTGACACTTGATCATTAAGGGACTGATTATGTACACGTGTACTTAGATTATTTTGTTGATCAAACCATTGGAGCCATCACGTTAATCTTGAGCTAAAATGTTGGTCCTTGTAACAATGACTAGGCTTATCACAAATGCTCTCGTGAAATCACTGTTTGGGCTGTATATTGCACTTAAGCTGCTTTAAACATGGCCGGGGCTGTTCTCGGTCTGGCAACAACCGCTCCTCTTGTCCAGTCAATGAGATCCATGAAATGGCAATTTTGGACAATTTGATGTCATATTGCTTAATTAAAAGCAGACCGTAATGCATTGATAGGATTGGTGATATCCTCTTGTACTATATGCTATGTCTCCCTGTATCTATATTTCTTTTGATGTGTTTGAGTGGCCGGAAGTGACAGTAGCTGTCTACTGCATCTTTTCCGTTTGCCTGAGAAGTGGACGCAACAAGATGAGGACCAATTAATCATCAAGCGGTGGGAAACAAAATAGTGCTATTAGTCTTATCCAGCTGTTTTTATGAAGATGAATTGACAATTATACAAAATATTTACGGTCTGCTCCAATGGTCGCAATCAAACAATTATGTAATAATACTGACAGGCCTAATCCCAATGTTCTATTCAAGTTTATGAAATGTTGTGTTGCAAGTAATAGAACTGTCATATGAAATGCTAATCGTGAAAACTATATAAGTTGTTATCAAAGTGGTCTTGTTTTTATGAGACAGTCAGATTGTTTCCTGGCTGTCACGCTTATATCATTTAGTACACGTCATAGTTGTCATGCCATTAGATGTTATGAACACTGAATACTAAATGCAGCAGATGTCTTTGAGATACAAGATCTAAGCCTGCTCTGTCATGTAATTCAACACGATACAGTGATGTTTCTAGCTACGTGTCCTGCGTCCCTGACATATTAGAATCTAAAAGGACACAGTAAACTCACTATGCATATGACATAGGTACACACCTTATTTCTCCCATGAAAAGATACATTGTGAACAACTCCTGTTTAAAATCACAGTAACTAGCAAAACAAACCTTGTTGTCAGCTGACCAGACAAGCACTGTGTCAACCCTGTGGCATCTTCTTAGCACAGACGTGTTCCCCTGTACACAGTATCACGATATGCTAGTTTAGCTGCTTCCAAAACAGCTAGCCAGTCACTACAGATTTTTTTTCAACAGTTACAGATATGAACTTCATATAAACTCATGTTTCCACTGCTCGATGCTGTGCTTAGTCATGTCATTTATGTTTTAACGTTTAAGAGACGTGCTGTAATGAAATTAAAAGAAGGAAAAACATACTCTGGTGGCCGTAATGAGAAATACTTTTAATGTCAGTCGCAATTTTGTTATGCTCAGATGACGTACGTGAAGCTGACTCCAACCTGACTCAAATAGCTTGTTTTGTTTGTGCTGGTTTGTGCCATAAAAATTTTCTTTTGTGCTGACATATCACGCATTGACGCATGGATTGACGCAGTGATGACATCACCCAGCCCATTTGCTCCAAACTGACACGACCTGGTCTTGTTCTTTTGTGCTGGATTGTTCCCTAAACATTTTGTTTATGCCATTTTAGAGAGTGTATAAGTTTTTTTGTGATGACATCAGACCTTGCCTGTCAGGTGGAGGGCCAGGTTCACGCAGGTGTTCAGACTGCGTCCCTGCATACATACCGCTTCTGACGAAATCCCATTTTTCTCGAGTAAGCAGAACGTATTCTCAGTATTCCTGAGTCAGGTGAAGGTGGATAGTCAGTAGGACAAGTGCTGTCAAAAACCACTGGATGGCTGGGACCTATTGAATCTCCTCTAATCACCACCACTGGGTCCTGGGGGACTCACTCTATTGAAAAGCTATCGCCATCACTGAGTATATCTTATTGCCAATAGCATTAGGCATCAGGGCATTACAGTATATTGTAAATACAAACGAGGTGTTTAGGCAGCTGTTGAAACCTCCGCTGATGTGCTGTTAAATCTGCAGTCTGGGTTTTTCCTGGCTTGAAATGAGGTAGTGGTACCTGATTGCGGGCTCACAGGTGCACGTGCACCTTATCTTCAGCTGGCTCAAGCATGTTTTACTATCAGTCTGTATTGGGAGTTGTTACACGAATTTTTAAAAAAAGTGTTATTTTAAAGCATATTCATTTAATTTAATTTTAAATGTGTTTTGTTTAACATTTTATTTTTGTAACTTGACATTTTAACCAACCATTTACTTGCACAGGTAGTGGCAGAACATTTTGTCCTTGTTGGTTTTATGTTGTAGAACCTCCTGTTGCAGTCTTTATATTTAATTTTATCCATTGAAGACTTCTTGGCTTGGACCATCAATGGCCACATTACAGCATAGATCCAGGTGTCTCTCCTTTAGTCCGTTTTGCAGGGTGTTTTTAATCTTTTTTTTTTATTTTATTTTTTTGAAACTTCACGCACTATAAAACTTTGCATTATTCTGGTGTAGATATGAATTGTGATAGCCGGAATTGTATCTTACAATTGTGAGTGCAGCACATGGCCTCTCAACATCCGCTGTCTGTACAGCGGCTTTTCTGGCTTTTGCAGCTGCAATGCTGAGAGCAGGATATAGTGGAGATGCTTCAGTGGAAACAAGCCATAGAAACACTTCCTCCTGTTGACCTGTTCTGAAGTAAAGCACAACTGAGATTTTAAAATTAAACTCCATTTCAAAAATCAAAATGATATTCTGTTCTTTAAAACTCAAACCAAACTGGGGGGCTGGTAGTGATAAGGTTGATAGACCTCAACACTGATCAGGCATGATATTAAAAGCATCTAGAGATACTTTTAAATGGTTAAAGATTCTTTACCTGTACAAACAATTAATATTTATTTATTTATCCAGGTAATAATGTGAGAATTTCATTCAAATTTAACATTTGTAAGGAAAAAAGCAATTTTCTGTGTACATTGGGTGAGTTGTGATTGATAGATTGATTTATTGTACCTTCATATCAGAAATTGTCATTCTCAGCAGGAGGCCCACGTAGACACCAAATGAGGCTCATTTAGTGTAGGAAACAGGTCTGAAAGTGTCTTCATTTCAGCATCCCCATGCTCTTGCAAAATCTGTCAGAATCTGTCTGGCACGGAGTACCTTGAAGGCAGATAGACTGCTGATGTTGGGCTACTGATGTTTTTAGCCAGGGCATTCAGAAATGTCTCCATTTTGGAGTTTAAACATTAGGTTAAGTTGAAATGATAAAAAGAATTAGAGTTGAACTCTATATTCAAAGCTATGCATATGTCATAAATCCAGTTGCTTTGTGTGTTTTTGTTTGTTTCTTTTTTGTGAGACCTCGAAATGTTACTATAAAATATTATATCCAGATTGTTGGTTGTTGATTGTTGGTCAGTTTTTACCATCCGAAACAATGTTACACCATAGTAAACGGATATGCATCAAGCACTAGGATCAAGTGGGACACGGCGGCTGAAGCTGAAGCCTGCTTCCCTCAGCTTAGACAGCCTGCAAGCTCCTCAGTTGGCTCTGTTGTTTCTAGTGTGATTGGCCATCCCAGCTGTCACTCCCATCAGGTTGGAAACAGCGGCTGGACTGATGTGTTGCTGGTTGGCCAGGAGTCCGTGCACATCTGTCACTGTAAGTTGCTGTTGACATGTTGGTTGTTTGTTCTGCCTGGGTCAGGTCAGCTTGACGGATTGTAATATCAGCCAGGATGTCTAAAAAGAAAAAAAAAAAGCAAAGTCGACAAGAGAGACTTCTTTAGAAAGTTGCAATCCTCAAGCATTACTGATAGAACACAGGTCATTGGTGCACAGGCCTAACTTACACAAGCACACCCACTGGCACTGTTTGTACACTGGTAGTTGTGTTAATTTGATAACACAGGCAACTGATGCATCCTCATCTTTCATCCATGATGCATTGCAGTGGGTCCATGAATTGTAGCATCTGTTTGGAATAATTTGTAAAATTGGTGACACTGAGTTGGAATGAAGTTGACCAATAAGGTGAAACACAGGAATGGGAGATAATGCTTGCAGTCCGGCAGCGGGCCTGCACTCTCTCCCTCAGCCTCATCATCAGCCTCTGGCTGAGCTGTACTGCTTTTGTATCTGACAAATTTACCACATATCCTCAATGATACGAATTATTGTGTTTTACCTACCTACAAAACTGATCTATGAATTTATGTAGCATGTAACATTATATATTTCAAGGAATTGGATGAAACAATACCCTTTTTTGTCAATCTGACCCCAACGGTGTTAGTTGCAATGAAACCTCTTCATCTTGATCTATATGTGGTGGTAAAGATGCACAATCGGCTGGTGCTAATTTCGACACAGCGCCCGTACCATTGGTTGCATGCAGCTGCAGTTGCATATGACTGAAATGACAGATCGCAACAGGGAAACACTTAATGGAATTTTCAATTGAAAGCACTGATGCCTTGTTCACACTAGACGACTTTCCAAGGCGACGCGTCGGGCCGTTCACATTAAGCTTTCTGACTGCGTTGGGTGTTCACACTTCAAGACACATTGGCGATGGGAGCGATCACACTTCACGATTCTCTCCATCAGGAGGCGTGACCGACTGCGCTGCCAGTCATCTTCAGCTGAAATACACAAAGATTGGAATATAGTACATAATATTTGCACATTAAATTAGCGCTGTATTTAGTGTATTCTTAATCGTTTAAACAGCTGCACGTTCTTGCCAACTCTTCTCTTTTTCCTGCTGGTTGTGGTGGAGTGAGTGCTGTGTCCACTGAGATTGCAAAACCTTTCTTGAGTCCATTCTTCAGTTTCTTGGTGTTTCATGTTGTTTCTCTGTCTGCCGCAGCTGCAGGACTGGTTCTTTTCACTTCCATGTCTGCTTTCATTGGCTGTAGCTTTTTCTATGTCACCATGATCCGACTGGATATCTAGCAGGTTTGAAATCCAGTTTTGCGTCTGCGACTCCGTGCGGTCGGCAGGGTCATCCCTCGAGTCTTTGAAGGGCTTAAGCTCGGTCGCCAAGCAGATTAGAGACTCGCCCCGATTTGGAGGAGGGCGGCTCGCCAACGTCCCCGATGCCTAAAATCGCGTCGTGTGAACAAGGCTTTAGCCGTGGCTGGTGGCAGTAGTGAATTTTTGAGGTGGCAGCTGCCACCAAATTCTCTCTGCATGAAACAGTCGGACAGTGTTAGGATACATATGATGAACAGGTTGACAGTTAACAACCAGGAATCATAGTTAGTAACAATATAACATTCTTTTACAATATTTCTTGCAGGCAGCAAGATGGTCCCAATGCAGCCTATTATGGATGCTTGTCTTCACCTGCAAAAACATTAGTATAACTCTTAACCTTGAACGTAGTTTCAAATATCCAGCAAAGTCACATTTTCATTATGAGGTTGGTATATTTATGGGAATATTCCTCAAATATTCCTCCATTCTTTGTGATAGTAGTACACTGTGTACTGTCACATGAAATGTTACATACGTCAACTCCATATGGACAAACTATATTGTGGATGAGAGCAGGATGGATGGATAGGTAGATTACAGTACTTAGATACATTAGACAAATTGATAGGTAGGTCGATGTATACATCAGTAACTACTGATGCCATTTCCAAACTAATTGATTACATACATTTAAAATATAGTAACCAGAACAGTAATTAACTTCTAAAAGGAGTAATCACTAATTGAATTCTAAGTAGAATGGTGGGGGAAAGACTCTACAGTATGGCATTGTTTTGAATATTGCTTGTGGTGCAGTTTATCAGTACACGTAATTTGAGTTCTGAATAGTTTTCAGTTTTTTAGTCCATGCTGAAGATTTTGACGGTACACCAGCGTCCCTGCCCCAATTCTAAAGAGAAACTTCTTTTTTTTCTCATCATCTTATCTAGGGTTGTTAAAATCAACACACTTACATGAGATTAAGCTTTGGAGTTGATGCATTTTTAAAAGAAATGCAATTAGGGCATGTCCTTCCCACTAATGTTGAAGCTGCTGGGTAGCGAAGCATGGAGGGGGAGGGTGGAATGACATGAAAAAACAGTTAGAAAAACCTCCTGCCTGCATGGCAGGTTTGAGTAAAACAAAAATAAAAAAGTTTCATTGGAACATCACCAAATGTAGATCAAAACTGAGGCCATTTCACTCATTTTTTTTTTGTCTGTGGGAAAAGCTGTTTATCAATTAACTGCCTCCTTTCTTTTGCTCTCAGAGTCAGCCCAGGTTGACAAACCCGCTGCTTCTCTTGGCACTCAATCCCAGTCCTCATCATCAGGATCAGGGAGCTTAAACGCAGCATCTGGCCCCCCTGGATCATCCACCTCCACGGTGCCTGTTTCCCCAGTAATGCAGTCACCTGCAACTCCTCTTCTTCAGGACCCTACTCTTCTACGCCAGCTCCTCCCAGCTCTTCAAACTGCACTGCAGTTGAACAATGCCAGTGTGGACATGGCAAAAATCAATGAAGGTAAGAGACCAGCACTTTATGAACATGTTTTTTTTTTTTTTTAACTTCGGCAAGCTTTTTTCCTCCTTCCAGTCTATTTGTTAATGTCTAGACTGAACTGCTTTTTGTTGTCTGCCTTTCTGTACGTTGGTATAGCCACTTTTAGAGAAATCGATTCTTGAGCTGCCTGGTTTTGTCATTTAAGCCAATCTCAAAACAAAGTTGCCTTGAGAAATTTCTATCTGGTTTGAGAGCACAACTCTGCACCGGAATGGTGCAGAAATTGGTGAACTCTACCTCTCAGCCTTTCTCTCACACTGGCTCCTTTCCCTCGGGTCCATGTTCACGACCTGTGCTTTTTGCATCCTCCTTTGTTTGTTTTGGAACTCTGACACAGAATGTCCTGGGGCTGAGCCGAGCCAGGAGAAAATGCTGATGAAATACAGTTGGAGTACTTTATGCTGATGTTTCGAATGCTTAGTCTGTCACATGTGATATGACACAGGGCAGGCAAGATCAGAAGGATGAAATTAATAGCAAAAACTACTATATACAAAAAAATTAGCAGGGACAATGGATGCTGAGCTCACCAGTGTCATCTTTATTGTAAATCTCCTTCTAAAACCCACTTTTACAGACAGACTGATTCATGATGCATTATTGTCTTTAAAAAGAAATGAACCATCATTTTTACCTGCCTCTTAACTGTCCTTAATTTTTGTTATATTACTATTGTTAGCAGGCTGTTCAACACCTCGAAATCCTGGCTTTTGGAAGGTGCTACATAAATAAAGATGATCAATTTTACCAAAGAGGCCTTGAGACAGTCGGCCATATACAAGAGTGTCTGGTATTGAAAAGGGATTTTAAATTGACTTCAGTATTCCTGCATAGAACCTGTAAACACATACACTCCTTTAATTGGCTTACATAATATTTTAAGTTATTTAAAATCCTTGGCATGATTTTCTTAGAATTTTCCAAGTTGTTAAAACGTCTGACCACATGGATGAATTGTAGGAAACAATTAATCACTCATTTCACACTATATGTGTGTTAAATTCTTTTTGAACTGGAAGGTTCTCTGCTTAAGTGTCATCAGAATTGTCATTGAAAGTAGTACAACAAAAATGATATAGCAGTTCTCATATTCAGTGCAGTTTAAAACATTGCGTAGCTATAAATTATGATAAGGAAATACAAGTGACACAATCAGAAACATAGAAACATAAACAAATGCAAATAAGACACAAGAATGAAAACATATTGCTGCACAGAAAGTAGAATGATTGTGCAGAGACGCCACAGCTCTGGGGGAAAAGCTGTTTTTTTACTCTGTTTTTGCCTTGATTGTCTAAAAGCGCTCCCCTGAGGGCAACAGTTCAAACAGGCTGTGACCAGGGTGAGCTGGATCTCTGCGGATGCTGTGGGCTCTCTCGAAGGCAGCGTGTGTTGTAAATGTCCTCAGGATTTGGGAAAGGGCAAGCAGTTAGGTTTGGGGCAGTGTTAACGACCCTCTGCAGCGCCTCCATCTCTGCTGCAGTGCAGCTGGAAAACCACAGCTAAATGCAGTGGCTCAGCACTGTCTCCATGGTGAAGCAGTAAAAGGACACTAATACCGCTTTCACACTGAAATTAGCACGTTGTTGCAGGATTTTCTAACATGGATCAACTCGCCTTTGTCCGGGGCATTGTCACATTGCCAGCAGTTGCAGGTCTGACCTCCCACTGAGAGATGCACGGCTCTTTCTGTCCTCCCTCTAATACGTCATCGTGTCAATGTCATCATTACATATTTAAGTGCGGCGGAACGCTGCAAGGTAAACGGTGGACAGTATGGACATCAGCGCCACAATGGTCAGCATTGTTGTTTTGTGCTTTGCATTTTTTTTCCTTTCCAAAAGTAAACAAACACAGATGGAGCAATGTCGGAGCACTAATGCAGCGAAGGCGGCTGGAATTTGTGGCTAATCTAGAAAGGGATCGTAAAGGAAGCAAGCCCTTATTGCCTCCATTATGGGCAGTGCTGCCCTGACTGTCATGGCACACTAGTGTGCTTGGAGAGATTGAAGGTGTACCATGGGAAATTATCCCATTTCACTGGATTTGTCTCAAAGCCTTTACCAGTCAAACCCCTGCTCTTTATACAGGCCGGCAAATACTGCCCTAAATCACTGTCCCGCACAGTGCCTGAAGTCTGCCGCCGAATCTCCTCTTTTCTGCAGATGCTGAGCAGCTCGCGGAACTCATGATCTTTCCAGCGCGCTGCCATGATTGATAAGAAGAGGTGTGCCACATTGCACCACAAGCTTTATATAAACACTGTTTGCCTGTTGACAGGCTGCCCAGTGACAAAATGCAACAGGCAGGCACATCGATGTCATCGGGTCATTTGGTGGGTTGATGCAGGTCTCCTGGGAGCAAATTCCACGACCACCCTTTCACAATACCAAAAAAGACCCGCATCGACCCGAGACGAGACGACATTTTCGTGCAGTGTGAGAGGGCCTTAACATTTTCTCTGTCAAGTTGTTCTGTCTCAGTATCCTCAGGAAATACAGCTGTGCCTTTTTCAGCAGGGCTGTAGTATTGCTTGTCCAGAACAGGTCCTCCTTACCGTGCACGCTCAAGAACCTAAAGTGAAAGGCCCACTTTGTCCCCAGGAGATTTCCCCTGTGCCTCCTGCCATGCTCCACCCATTGGAGTCACTGCCTTTCTATTTACCACGAGTTGGCTTAAATTGGGTTAGGGTGTCTCCTTCATTATGAGCTTATGTATTTCCATAAAATTAATATTGACTTTTGCAATGCAGTCCTAAATTACTGGCTCACTGTCTTGGCTAATTTGGCAGACAACACAAATTCCTCCTCTGCACCAAAAGCAAAGCCATCTTTAACTTTGACCTCTTTCCTGATTTGCTTTAGTTTACTAGCAATACCAGTAATCATAAATTAATTGCCAAATGAATATATTTGTCCTCCGCATGTCCTTTTGTTGAATCTTGGTTGCTCTGAAATTTCAGTTGAGAACTGAAATAATCTATGACTAGCCATATGTACAATATACTGTCTGAATGTGTAGAATCAGTTTTTCTGCTTTTTCCCTAAAAGGTCAAGTATGTTAAGTTGATGTTCTGGTTTGTCTAATGTGGGAGAGTTTTTGCATAATAATAATAAAATGTTAGTAACTTTTCCTTTGGCCCTGCCTCTATCTGGTTCTGGGCATTTTTTGTTAACGTAGGGCATCCATGCATCGTTTAAACACCGTCAGGCAAAAGAAAGAGTCTGCGAAGGATGAATTAGTGGAAATATTCCTGATATAAAAAGAAGAAATATATGTATTGCATTGTCAGTTTTTTCCAACCTTGTCCAGCCCTAGTAGGGCGTATTACATTTGGCTAATTATGATGGATTTTGAAATCTTTTCTTGTCTTGCACCCATTTAAAGGTTAACTGTGTATCTCTCTGCTGTTCTAGTTCTCACCGCTGCTGTCACGCAAGCTTCATTACAGTCGATGCTTCACAAACTCCTCACTGCCGGACCATCAGCTTTTAATCTCACGTCTATCCTTTCTCAAGCTGCTCAGCTTTCCAACCAAGGTAGGTTTCTGACCTTTAGGTATGTGTCGAAGTTTTCTTTCTTCACGTATTTTCTTGTGATGTAGAGTTGTCAATCTCTTAAATTGTATTTTATTTTTATTTTTTTACCTCAAACAGCCCAACAATCCAACCAGTCACCCATGTCATTAACATCAGATGCCTCATCGCCCAGGTCGTATGTATCTCCAAGGATCAGCACACCGCAGACTAACGCTGGTCCCCTGAAACCTCTGCTCAGCACGCAGTCTGTCATCTCACAGCCAAAAGTAAGGCATTGCTGCAAAAAGTCATTTCTACTTAGATTTTAAAAAAAAGTACTTTAGGGGAGTTGTGAGTTACAGCTGTGAGTCACAGCCTAACTAGAAGTAGAAATTTTGCACATAAATTTTAGATTTTAATTTTTGACATTTGAAACCTCACAGTTAAAGCTTGTATCAGTGATTTTTTTCCTC
This sequence comes from Arothron firmamentum, assembly GCA_016586285.1. NCBI lineage: Eukaryota > Metazoa > Chordata > Actinopteri > Tetraodontiformes > Tetraodontidae > Arothron > Arothron firmamentum. Next base: position 181,543 of record BJFM01000743.1, on the reverse strand, counting down.
CCAAAGTAGTAATTGCTTGCTTACAGGAGATCTTTCCTCACAAACTGTTAGCAGCTTGTCCGTGTAGCCCTTTCTACTGTCCATAGAAAGTCTGAGAAGCATACATAAATTGTTGTGAACCTACCCGCTTCCCAAGCCACAACAATGCGTTCCAGCCATTCAGAGGGCAGAATTGGAGTTCTACACCAGTTACCTTTCAAGCTGGGGTGGGGGAGAGGGACCAGTCTGTTCTGTTATGGTCATTGTTTCAATGGTGACATGACAAAGCTGATTTACTGTGCCGTGAGAGAAGTGAACTTGAAACATTTCTTGCTGGCTGTGTTTAGGTGAGCACACAGTCGGTGAAGCAGGCCTCTCATCCCCAGTCCACACCGCAGCAGCCCCCATCCACTGATAAGCAGCACAGTCAGGATGCTACCACAGCTTCACCACGGACACTGCAACGCCAAGGGTACGTGCAAGCAGTACCGGTTCATCACTTGGTTCACTTTGTGGATTCTTTGTCCTTGCTTGTGCATTTTGGCTACTGTGTGGTTTAATTTTTCTATAAACAAATGGTCTTTGAAATAAGACATGGAAAAATATCTGCTCTTTGCACTCCATCCTTCAGTGTTGATCAATTATTAAAAAATATATTAAAAGGGGTACATTACATGTTTGTGCCATTCCACATTTAAACATAAATCTTTGCAGAAATAACCTTGAAGTTATTCTGATCACAAGTTCTGTGACTTTTTCAGTTTGGCAGGTTTTACCATGGTGTTATAGCACCCCCTTCTGGTGGGACAGCGAAGCAATCATTCGCTGTTGCACTCGGGTTTATATCTTAATTTGTTTGCGTAAGAGTGTGACATCTGCTGTGTAAGAAAAGCTTTTTATCTTTATGCATACAACTTGTGTTTTTTGAATAACTCATTTACGTGCACAAACATTTGTATTTCAGGAACCCAGTGCACTCACTTTACCCTTAGATGTAAAGGGTTTTTGGTTTATTTTACATCTAAGTGTTCAGATATATGTTTATTTCACTGATATGCAGCTGGTTGGGTAGTAACTGGACCCTACCTTAAAATGATACTCGGCAGTGGCGTTCTTGAGACAATCGGCCTCATGCCAGAGTGTCCGGCATTGAAAAGGGATTTGAAACTACGGTAACTTCAGTATTCCTGCATAGACCCTGTTAACACATACACTGCTTTAATTGGCTTACAGAATAATAAGTTTTTTTAAAAACCTTGGCATGATTTTCCTAGAATTTTCCAAGTTGTTAAAACTTCTTACCATGTGGCATCTATATTTAGTTGTAGGAAACAATTAATCACACGATGTGTGTTAAATTCTTTTTGACTGGAGGGTTTGTTTGCCCAAATGTCATCAGAAGTACTTTATTGTCATTGCAAATAGTACAACAAAGTTGAAATAGCAGTTCTCAAGTTCAGTGCAATCTAAAAAATGGCATTGTTATGAAATTATGATCAAGAAATACAAGTGACACAATCAGAAATGTAGTAAGGATACACAAATAACACAAGAATGAAAAACACAATGTTGCACAGAAAGTAGAATGATTGCAGAGGCCCCACAGCTCTGGGGGAACAGCTGTTTTGTAGTCTGTTTTCTTACAGCTCTCTTGGAAAAAAAGAAGGACATTTCTGCAAAGTACAAAGGCGTTAGAACAATTATCAACCATTCTGTTGGCATTTTCATAAGTCTTCCAAGTACTTTTTGATAAAAAAAAAAAAAAAAACAATTTTGTACAGTTAAAAAAAAAAAGACAAGTTCCTGTTATAACAAAGGCATTTCTTGAAAGGATGTTGGTGAGTTGCACCAGCCAAAAGGCTGAAGTCCAAGCGTTCTGGATCTATCCAACGAGTGTAGCACTTTATAAGCCAAAAGTTCATCATTTCTTGATCCATCCATCCTTTCTCTGAGACACTTCAGACAGACGTGAGGGGACCTGGTCCCTGTAAATAATACGATCCGGTGTGACCTTGTGCTCAATCAGTTGCTTTTCAAGAAACTCGCAGAAAAGGTCGAGCTTGGCTTGGAAGCCTGCTGGCAGTTTTTGGGACGTCGTTGTCATTTAGAGTATCCTCCGCTTTTCACCAGTCCCTCACAAGTTTCTTGCTCACTCCAAACTTTCTGCTGCTTGATTACCGTTTTCGGCTGCATATTTTACTACACAAAATCCTAGAGCGTCCCCTCGTGGCCGTCAGTGTGAAAATAACTAACAGGAAATTACTGTATGTATTTTAAAATATAGGTCGCAGGACCAGCCAAACCATGTAAAAAAAGTGCTTATAGATGTATAGTATGGAAACCACAGTAACTTAAAGGCCTTCCTCTAAACACTCAAGTACAACTCCAACAATAAGAGAATACAAAACATTCATTAAATAATATTTTTAGTAAGTGTTGAGTCGTTACTGCATCCCTACACTGTGCCATAAAGGCATTTGGTGTTGATGCTGTTGTTGGCATGTTATGCCTAAGGTTTTCCTCTGAGCTGAACATACTCCAAAAAACTACAGAAAGTGAGGGGTTAGTGTCCGGTCACATACAGAGAAACGGCAGCAGGCTTGCACAAATGACAAGCCTCAACCCTGCCTCGCTTCGAATCCCTTCTATGTATTTCAGCCATTTTGACAGACTAAATTAATAAGATTATTTGAATTGCATAGCATTTCAATTTGTGTTACAAACCAATGAATCAATATTGATGTTATTTAAATTTTTTTGGGGGGGGTGACAAAGCCCCCTTAATGCCTCCTACGTCTCTGCTTTATTTGCAATATTACGTGTACAGTGTTTGGTCACTGACTGTGTGTGTGAGTACAAAATCCGTGTTGACAGATTTGTGATCAACTCTAATACAGTGGTGGGAAGGTGCAGTCCTGTATTAATGTGTTTATTTGTACTTGGCATACTTGATCAACACCTTCTACCCATAAACTCTTCTTATTAGAGGGCCTGAGTTGTTGTTTTTTAAATGATTGGTCTTGTGTATAGATTTTGATTGTGTTCAGCAGTATTTCTGTTATCTCCTGCCTTCCTATTGACATGATTTCACTGTGTGTATCGCAGCAGTCAGAGGAGTCCCTCCCCAGGTCCCAATCACGTCACATCCAGCATCAACAGTGCTCCCAGTTCCTCCTCTGCTCCGCCCACTACCTCTGCAGCACGGACCTCCTGCTCTCTCACCCCTTCCCTTTCGTCTCACTTCAATGAGAATCTCATCAGACACGTGCAGGGTTGGCCTGCTGAACACGTAGAAAAACAGGTTTGTCCCGCTACGAGATTTGGAGTGTGTTTTTGTGATTATGGCACCATCTAATTTGTGCAATGTACAAATAACGCAGGCATCAAGACTACGTGAAGAGGCTCACACAATGGGCAGCATTTGTTTGTCTGAGAACTGCACCGAGCTGAAAAACCTGCGTTCTTTGGTCCGAGTCTGTGAAATCCAAGCAACGCTGCGCGAGCAGAGGTGAGGCTACGCAAGCGCACAGGCAAATCTAAGCATGTGCTAAAATAAGCACGGCTTTTTTCTCCTCCACAGGATACTGTTTCTGAGACAGCAAATCAAAGAACTTGAAAAGTTGAAGAATCAGAATTCTTTCATGGTCTGAGAACTAATGGTTGAAAGCGGAGGCGTTGTGGGGGAGGAGAAGGGGGAGCCCTTTGCACATAGTTGGAAGCAGTTTAGTTCCTCTGGAGCCCAGTGTCACCACACGCAGGAGCTGCAGTCTGGCTGGCTTTGGACCTTTGGGCTCAGAGAACCATGAGGGCAACAATGAAGAGCTGTTAAAGCCTGAGGAGGAGGAGGAGGAGGAACGTGGGCCCATTTTACAAGAATTGTTTTTGTAAAATGCCACAACGGGGAGAATATGTAGATTTCTTGTAGATGTTATTATCTATGTTGTATATATGTTTTGTAGATTGAAGCCATGGAAAGCCATGCCTATCAAAGCTTTGGACATCTAAACTAATCAACATATAGGTGGCTAAGTTTATTAGCTAGCCTTTTCACCTTAACATGTCTGCAGACTTAAGACTTCATTCTGTCTCTGAACAGGTCATTGACCCAGTCAGTGTTTTCAGCCTGTCTGTAAACTGAGGGGGATGTTTAAAGCCAGTTACTGGTACAAAATTATACCATAAAACATGCTGACAAAGATAATATTTGTTCAAATGCTAATCTGACTATAGAGTCTCTTTCTGCACGTTCTGCGGGTAAAGTTGACGCTTGGCTCCAGCACAGAACAGGATGCTCTCCGTGCAGGTCAGTCAGTGCTGGGACTGGTTCAGTGATCTGTTTGCAGCTTCTTGTGGCCCTGCATGCCCCAGTCAGAGAAAATAAAACAGTGCCTGGCGGTGTGGTGGAGTGAGTGATTAAGAAACATGATGGTGTGCTGCTTTGGACCATTCCCACTCCCCCTGACCTCAGCCCTGCCCTGCCACACACACACACACTTATTTTACTTTGTGTTTCAACAGTTTTTTCCTCTTTGACCCTCTTGGTTCATTCCTTTGTACAGTCACTAACACAGTTGATTTTTCTTTTTAAAGAGGATGCATAATAAAACTGGCTTAATTTATAAGAGTTGTAGTGATGATTATCAGTGATATATCCATACAGGTGGACACCACAGTCAGTGATGTACACATCTGCAGCAGTTTAGAGGCGGATCATCTGTTGTGTCAGAGCAGGGCAGCCAGAGGTCCCAAGGTCAAATGTGAAATGTATGAATTGTAATAAATGTGTTGAACTAAAGTGAGCACTGGTTATTTCATCGGAGTATTGAGGGTAATTTATGGAGTGCCTTGTTGGAAGTATTGGTGTTGTTCATTTCCATGCAGAGTCCGGGTTTATTTTAACCAACAAAACATTTTCAAGCATGTTCTTAGCAGGGTCCAAAGCTGCAAAGTCTTTTTCTTTTCCCGCCATACTCTGAGTCTATACATAAACACCACATTCAGTACAGGTGAACACAATGTTGCTTTGTATATTGGTATACTGACCATTGAAATAAACTATGTCTCTCCAGGACCATGTTCTTGGATTTAACTTGTTTGCTTCATTTAACTTTATGGAGACAGGGTTTCAATGACAGGCTCATTGCAGGGCAAAAAAAAATGAAAAACCATACACCTATTATCAATTTAGGGTTTCCAACTCAACTATCCCCAAACGTAAGAGATATTTAAAGTAAATTACCACATTTTTAACCAGTGAAAGAAAACACTTAAAGTAAATATAGACACTAAAGCTGGAAAAATCCAATGGCTGAACTTTGGCTCCATCTGCTGGTCTTTGTGTCGTAGTGCATGAAAACCTGAAGCACTGACTCAAATTGTTGCAAACGTGCATAGACTTGTTAGATTTATAGAGAAATATGTTCACATTATCAATAAAATTACCCCGGCAACAAAGAGGGAAAAAAAAGATGTGCTGTCTAATAAATATTGGAAATATTTATACTATAGATAAATTAATGAGAAAAATTAGGATATAGTCCAGACAGTGTTTACTTTACTGTGTTATTTTAAGTTATGGAACATACCTTTTTAAGGTCCTGTATAAGTAAACTGCAAAAAATAGGTTTCTATGAGATAACTGTGATTCTCAGCCTCAAGTGAACTATTTTCTCGTATTCCTTATATCATGGTTTTTCTGTAAATTTTGTATGATCACATGCAAATTCATATAAAAGAAAAACTAAAATTAGTTTCTCTTTTAGTTAGACATATGCTAAAGGGTATGTGCTTTAAATGATTCTTTTGTAATTTTCTGTTTTGAAATTTAATAACATTTTTCTTGTAGAGGCACTCTGAACATATGAATCACCTGCCAGAAAAATTTAACAGTATGGCCGCTAGGAGGCGACAAAGTGCTTCCAATGGGGTCATTGGTATGCATTTAAAATCCATCAACAGACGTTATGTCCTCCATAGGGAGCTATTAGGTCCACACTGGGTAGAATCTGTGCTGTTGTGGTGCAAATCCAAATTTAGATTGCTGCTCCCTTTCATACATCTGTAAGAAAAAAAAACCTATCATATAACCCATGATGTCGAAACAGGTTGGGATCCCCTCATAATGATTACACAAACTCTCAAAATTCAGAGGACAAAATGAAGAAAACATTAGACATATGACATGGGAGGCTTTTTTGCCAGTGTACTGAGTTTACTTTTAATGGTCTATACTCCAAACTACTTAGACTCTAAAAAAAGTAAGAAAATATAACTACATGAGAGTTTTCTAATGCTAATACTGCAAATGTTGGAGATCGCTGCGAAGATCAAATACCTTTGTCTACAAGAGGATGAATGTGATTGAAAACTGTATAAAACCAAATCTGCATGCCAGTGTTCTGTCTTCAGATGAGGCTGGCGTCTGAATGCAGAGACACAGACGTGATCTGTGAGATCAAAGCCTGTCCCACACATCTATAGTGCGTCTCCATGGCATTTCTCCTGAGCAAAGGCGTTATCTTGGGGAGGATGAAATAGATCAGGCAGGACGGAGACAGTCTGGTTGTCTCTTTGCCTGCAGAGGCCTTGATATGGCTGACATCAAAGGGAGGAGAGAGGAAGCGGGGGGCATCACAGGAAGTCAGATTTGAAGTCTCCAAAGGGGGGACTGCTTGAGTCATG
>BJFM01000743.1:149446-163957 GCA_016586285.1 Arothron firmamentum | reverse complement strand
ACACACACACACACACACACACACACACACACACACACACACACACACACACACACACACACACACACACACACACATCACTCTAGCTTTGTCCTGTTGCCTCAACCTTGATCAAACTTACTGGTTGATGGTGGCACAAGTGCGTTTGTGTCTTTCGGGACCACCTTGGGAAGAGCACACGGTTGGCATAAAGACCCTCTTAAATCTCCTGCATCAGATCATGATTCAAACACTTTGCTTAACTTAATTAAAGTGAATTTTGACATCTTTGACGTCTTTGTTTGGGTATATTTGTTTGTAGGGGTGGGATGATGTATTAATCCATTCTTAATGGCACTGAGCTAATTACCTGTGATCCAGTGTGATTCTGCAGTGACAGACTTTGCACTGCTGCAGTCTGATATTTGGGAGGAATTTATCTCAGTGACTTTGCAAATCCACATTTTTCCACACAGCAAATTAACTTCTGGAAGTGACTCACCTGGTGGGACATTACTTTATCACCATTTGTTACACAAGACAGCAATTAAGAATTATTACTCTTTAATTATTATTGTAATATCTTGCAAATCAGGTCTTGCAATTATCTTGCAATTATTTTTTTAAATTATTATTTTTTTTTTACATTATTTTTATTATTATTATTTTTATTTTGAAATATTTTTTTGAATTATTAATTTAGGTCTTGCAATTATCTTGCAATTATATATATATATATATATATATATATATATGTATATTATTATTATTATTATTATTTTTATCAAATTTACCCTCAGTGAAGTGCTGCATCCATTCACAGCAGCAGCAGCAACAGGAGTCATAAGCGTTGACCCCACATGAGTAGAATTATGGCTCCATAGTGTGAGCCGTTTGTGCGTTTCTCATAGCCACAACAGTTTTCCGTCTCAGGCTGACCTGTGTGAGAGCCCACTTTTATTATGATTTAAGTTTCAGCTTTAAAGAGGACCAGTTGAAGAGATGTTCGTCTGAACTTTATCCCTGAGGACATACATCACTTTTTCTCTTGTCCATTTTGCAAACATGAAGAGACGTTAAACATGAAGAGACGTCTCCTGTACCTCACTCACATAAATTTGATCACAGACTAAATACTTTGGGCCAACTGTGTATCTACAGATATTTTACGACTCCCACTTCACTTTGTGTTTATTCTGGGGCCATCCCAAATGCAGAAGAAAATGTTCTGGTGTGTATTTTGACAGAAGACCTACCACTCCACATCTCAAAATTTATCTGTTTTTTGTGTTAGAGCATTTAGTGAGTGACATAGTTACACACGGTGAGCGAATCGCCCCAGGACGTATAAGTATGTCTGGGAGCTGCTTTGCATTGGGGAAATGATGATAACTCTCTTACTGGAGCACATCCTGACATTTCCTTGGCAGAATCTACAAGTAAGTAGAGCAATGAGCCATATAGCGGAGAGACCACGGGCACGAAACACGTGGCCAGTCAGTCAACACAGACAGGACATCTCCAGTTGGTAAATTATTAGATATTAATTTAACATTCATTTCTGGATTACTTTGCAATTGACAAAAGCCATTACCACCTCGCTGTCCAGAACAGCCCTTACAAAAACACCGGATACTTAGCCAGTGATCCAGCACATGAGGTTTTTAACCTACCTCCCACCGCACCTCTGCAGTACCGACACTTACGGGTCGGTGCCTGATCCATTATTTGCCACCCCTACAATCCAACACACATCCCGACACACCCACCTGATTAAAACAGAGAAATCCTGGAAAGACTTGATCACCTTTAAGGTAAACTCATTATTTCCGCTACAAAAACCAATAACAGAAGCCATGACACACACAGGATATTCCAAGCATGACCTTATGATTTAAATCACCTCTGTTGATATGCTTTACCATTACATTTGTGTTTTTGATATCAAGAAAGAGATAGAAGAAGAAGAACGCATTCTCGGTGGTTAAAACCATAGCAGAAACTCATTTACGCTCAACTTAATTGAATTAGAATAAGAAGAGGATGCACTTTGTAATACCACAATGGGGGAAATTGAGCTGCATACTTTCTTTATCACAAACACATGAAGTGCTACACATGCACTAAAGAAGAGGTGATAGAGCGAGTGGGCTGTCCCAGGCAGGCACCACGAGCATTCGGGTCTTTGGTACCTTGCTCAAGGGTACCTCAGCAGTGCTCCTGCACTTCTCCTGCTGGCAGCACACTTTTCCAATTTTGGCCGACAACCAGGGCTTGAGCCAAGAACCCTCAGTCCCATCTCCTACAGACTGAGCAAGCACCACCCCATCATTCTGAAGTCAGCTCTCATTATCGTTGAACAGAGGAGCTCGATGGGAGATGAAAAAGATATGTCGGACTTCATTTTAAGCAAAACCAGACGGTAACTGGAGCTCTTAAAAAGTGTGTCTGTTTTGTTTAGTTGTTTGCAGCCCACAATTTAGTTGACTGTTTTTACTGTCGTTATCTCATCTTTCACAAGGCCCAGGGTCCTTCCCGACTAACTGGAGCTGGCACTAGGAAAGAAGGCAGATGCTTTCAGATATGGCTGCACAGGGAAAAAAACAAAAAACAGAACCTCATCTCTGTTATGAGATTAAACAGTAGGAAAATTTATTAAAATGAATAACAGAAAGCCACTCATTATTCAAATATTAGTGGGCACATTTTCATCTGTATAGCTAAAAGACACATGGCTCAGGGGCCTCCAGATGCAGTTACTACCACACATTTGTTTTCTGTAGTGTTGAGGGTTAAGTAGAAAACACACTTCCTGAGTGTGTCCTCTGATCAGAGTTCAACCAGGTTGAACTTTGAACTCTGTGCACTACGCCAAAATCCACACCAAATGACTGGGGTTGTGGAAACCGTCTGACCAAGTGGACAACCAGTCCTGAGGAGGTGATTTTCAAAACAATTGCAGTCAGATCGTCTGTACTGATGTCCACAAGGTGTTGTTCTTTGACTCTCAGTCAGTGGAAATGCTGTACACAAGTCACCACACACACACACAAGCTTATGGAGGAGAGTTCGATAACCATCGGTCTGGAAGGTTTCTTGAGTTCATTCATAGAGTATTTTTTATGGCTTAAACAAAAATACAAGGTTCAGACCTACAATAGGCCAACAGAGTTTTTAAATCTGTCCAGACTTGCTCAGAATAGAGTGTGTACTCCCCGTCTTGAGTCTTTTTTGTGGCGTTATTACAGTGAGTGAGGGATCTTTGTAGAAAGATACATAGATTAAGGTAACTCTTTACATGTAGTAAATAAATACAATAAATGGAAATGAATAAACCATTTGCATATGTTACTTTGTGGCTGCTCAAATAAATCATGCTTCATTGGGACAATGTATGACCATATTGGGATTTTTAGAGATCCGTTGGCTGTTTCTTGCTTTGCATCTCTGTTGCTGTGAATTTGAATTATCCAACCATTAGATATATTTTTAAAATTCCATCTAGTTCGTTCTGACCCCCACGAATCTGCTATAGATGTGCAGTGAACCAAGTGATGAGCTTTAACTGGATCCTTTGTGAAAGCCCCTTTCCTGAGCCAAGAGCCTTACGCACCCAGAAAGTTTACTTAGTCCATCAGTTGAGCCAAGGTCTGCCCCAGGCCTCTCCCAGTTCCTAAACGTCTGTGTCTTGTTCAATAACCAGGAAAACAGCAATGCTTTTGCTTATCTGACCCTTCTGTCCCCCCCNNNCCCCCCCCCCCCCCCCCCCCCCCGTGACCTCCATGGTTTGGCATTTAGAGGGGAAAGTGGCGAGCCAAGGCAAATGTCTCCACGTTGTGGGTGTTTTTCTGGGCAGGTTTGGTTTGGCCGGGCGCTTTAATGTCACGTGAATTCATGCCAAGCTCAGTGCGAGGCGCTCAGCGGGAGGCCACTTTGCTGTATCTGAATATGGTTTCAGTTTTCATACACAATCGAAACATGAGGATCAGTGAATTTCTAATCACTGCAGCACCCAACTGTAAAGAGTCAAGTCCAACAACGGTCTATTCGCTGACAATACAAAAAAAAGTTACAGTACAAAAGATTGAAATTTGTCCTTGAATATTAATGCTGAATTCACAAGGTGTTTTTTTCATTTAAAAAACAACCAAATTTTATGGAAAAGGAAAACTGAATGGAATATTTTCAGAGGAAGGTTAATTTTCTTTTCAATTTTTGATTAAAAAGTGTTTAATATGCTAACTGCGTGACTCTTTACTTATACATTGACGTTGATTACTGCATTGTGTCATTTGGAAGCAGAAGCCAGCAGAAGGAGGGAGGCCTTTCCTCTGCGCCCTGCTCGGCTCTGCTATTCATCATCAGGTGAAAAGACTGTTTACTGCTGGGGTCAAGGTCCCAGACACATGTTTACAGGCTCTCTCAGATGAGCCATTGTTGCTAAAGTGCAGCCAGTGCATGCAGAGGCCACAGTGAAGATCATATCTGAGCGGGCCTCTCTGCCCTGGAGCCAAAGCAGCCCGATTTAACCAGATTCATAAGACCAACACACAAAAGGACATTTAAGACCCATTTAGAGTTTCAGGATAAGACAGCCAGTGGGCTTGTTCATTCCCCCTCCTGTGGGGATCGCTCTTTATTTATTCTTCCACATTAATATAAACACATTGTATTTGTTGTTTGATTCGCTCAGAGTATGAAGAATTAAACATGATGCCTCCACTCTTTCTAAGTATGAGCTGGAAGCAGGGCCCCTGGATTTCATTTGAGGTTATGTGACCACTCTAACCTTTATAACATTAAAGATGTCCCCTTTCCCCAAAAGATCTTTCTGATAATCCTCCACCCTGCTTTGATTCCCATGTGAGGAGTGGAGGAAAGTGCTTTCACTGTGGCCTTTCGCTGCTTTGCTTTTCACGCGGCCTCCTCACTGGGCCAGCTCAGCGCCCCGGCCGGCAGCATCCTGTGTGGTGGAGGTGACGGTGGCGGCCCTCATCTGTGGAGCATTAAGAGTGAGAAGTAGATTAAGGCTGTCTCCGCAACACTGGGCAGACCTCAGCAGTCTGCAGCCTGACATGGCACTCAGGTTACAACCTTTTCAACTCTAAACATGCCGTTTCAGATTTTTTTTTTTTTTTTTTTGTGATCATAAGATCAGTAGATACTTTCATCATAATAACATTTGAGTTATTTTTTGTGATCTCCCGTCCATATCAAAGGAGAAAAAGACTGGATATAAATGTAGAAGGTACTCTCACACCTCATTTCCTGTGACTTTGTGGCATTTTTACGTGCATTTATTTCTTTTCACACAAGATTCCAAGTCGACATAAATGTGTTCCTGTTAAACCAGGTGAGAGGTTATTGGTCAGAAAGGGGAGTGAGCTAAAATCATAGATAAAAGAAGAAGAAGGTGTTGAGCAACGTCTTGTGTTTGCGCTTGACACGGTTGCACATGTGGGCTGGTTTCCCAATCCGCCATTCTTGGTTTTTATCACCTACTGAACAGTTCGGTTTGGGAATAAAACACTGCGACAGTTGGAGAGTTTTGATGACATCGGAGTCGCAAATTCCCCATAGTGAGCTCATCATGACAGGATACAGGCCTTTTGTCCTTTTGCGTCGGTGTATTTTCTCACCAGGATGGACGTGCTAGACTTTGCCAGTCTTTTAGAGGGGTTTAAGAGGTGAAATAAAGCAAATGAAGCAGGCGAAGGAATGAACTGAATGAATGGATGAAAGACTTTTCGATTCAGGGAGCAAACTCGAGAAAGCTTGCAAAGGAAAAGGACTAAAATACATCAATACATTCAAGCCTATTTTAGGCTATCTAGATAAGAAAAGTAATTTTATATGACCTTAATGACTCGAGGGGATGATACTGTATTTCAGAGCATCATAATAAGCCGTACTAATTCCCTGTTTGTCATCTATAAACATCTGTGTGTTCTGATCAAACTAAACGCTAATATTTGCTCCTGCTACACAAAGGGAGGTAAATGTGTCTTTGTTGTGAGGGTTATTTCAATGTGACAGAATGTTTGTCGGTGAGCTTTAAGCAGGGAAAGAATGGGAAAGGCTTGCTAAATCCTCTCAAAGCATTTAATTAGTACAGAGACTCTATAACTTATTATTAAAAGGTTTCTGAAGGTTGCTTAAGTTATTGTTATGCTCAGTGTGCAGTGTGTGTGTGTGTGTGTGTGTGTGTGTGTGTGTGTGTGTGTGTGTGTTTCTGTGTGTGTGTGTGTGTGTGGTACTTATTTAACACTGTTTTGCCTCCAGTGAGGTGAATTTTTAGTACACTTTCAGTATTTTTAAGAGTGTGTCTGGTACTCTTTCTGCGTATGTGCTGAGGGAGTAGTGACAGGTTGAAAGGGAGGTGGGCACGGGGATGACAGTGGGGAGTGGAAAGGGGAGTTTGTGTGGCAGTCTGGGACAGATGCACATAATTTAGATCAGAGTTGGAACCTGAGAGCTCTGCAGTCTGACAGGAAGCGCTGGCTTAACTCCCGTCTCCTCTGGGTGACAGGAGGTCTCGTCTGGCCTGGTATGGCTCGGCTTTGATGGGATGTGGGGCAGCCTCAATACAGAAAACACAAAGCTGAAAAGTTAAAAGTGTATTTGATTCAGGCAAAAAAATTTTGCCTTAAACATTTCTACATAAAAAGAAAGAAGGAAAAGAGAGGAAGTATGGTTTTGGTTGCAGTCACCTTTATTATCACTGTTATTACAAAGTATTGCACAGCATAGCGTTAGGGTGAAGGTTGAATAAAGCACAGCACAAATTCCTTGGTAAATACTCATAATATTGTTAATATAAATCAGCTGTGTCATGCAATCACCATTATTATTTGTGAGAAGGCCTACAAACATCAATGCATTCACAGAATTAACATTGGCCTCTATGTTAACAAACATAAAAATAAAAGAATATCTAGATATTGCAATTTAACATGAAAGTACCACAGCTGAACCATCAGCATCAACATGTTGTCCCGAAGGCAGTGCCTCTCACAGGACACAAACTATTGGCGTGTTTAAAATATAAACTTATGAGACATTTTTTTCCAATGTGACGCATGCAAACTATGCCGCAGACTTGTCATTGGAAACGAGCGGAGAAAAGGGCCTGAAGCTGTGGCTACCATACTGTGCCCAGACAACAAAGGGCAGTTTGAAACTGACCCAGTTTTCTGTAATGTACATACCAATTTGTGGCTTTACATACTTTCTGCACATCTGTATGGGCCTCTGGGTAAAAGTGTTCTCCATCCAGGCTATTCGTTTTTCTATTGACCACGTAACAACAGCAAGTCTGAGCCCTTCTGTGTTTGAAAACAGTGATCACAATTTAACGTGGACACCTAATCAAAATAAAACTAAAGTAATTGTGATTTTCTTTGAAACGTCTTTGCTCAGATGAGCTACAGTTAGCGTATTTGGTCTGGAACAGACCCAACCCCTGTGTTCCTGCATTTACAGACCCCAGCCTGACTGAGCTGACCCAGACATGAGAGATCAACTTAAACTGATCATTACACAATTGGGTAATTACAGTTCACCCAAGCAGTCACCAGTGATCTTTATGCCCAGTGAGGGGTTCCCGCTATCACTGATGTTCCTCTTAATGTATTAAGTCTGAAAATAGTGAAAGTTGGGTGCCGTACAGACTAATGTCATGAGTGTCAGGCTGGCACAGAGAAAAAGAAAACAAAACTGTTTTAACTGGTGTTGCAGGGAAAATCAGTCTGCTATTAAAATGAAATGCTGCATTTAATGTGGAGCTGCTGGGTCCAAAAACTTACAGTGGAGTCCTGGCAGCGTCAGAGACGCTGGCATGGAATAAAATGTGTTTTGGGAAAACAGCTAAAACTTTATGAATGTTCAAAGGTGATATGTGACTTCCTCATGTGTGTATCTGACACGTTTTGGCATACTCTGTGCAAACATGCAGGTATGTAACAAATGGCTATGACATAGTAAAGGGTGACTCATTTTTGTAAAACTATACTTTATAAATAAAGTATTGGTGTTTTAATATTCTTTTTGAGTGTGTGTGTGTGTGTGTGTGTGTGTGTGTGTGTGTGTGTGTGTTGGTGTGTATTAGTCTTTGTCACATATCCGTTGTTGGCAGGACTTTTCCGTTCTCACAGTGGTGTCCAGGAATTTTTCCTCATCGTCCTCCCTGTTTTCGTGACCAGAGCCCCAGTGTGATGTCACTTCCATAAATTTCCAACACTATGACAGTTACTGTGTTTGCCCCTCCGGTGCCTTTTGCAAACGGTGGCAAAAACAACTGGCCACACTTGAACTTCTATTTTTCACCTACATGGGATTTGGTTGCAATTGCTAAAAATGCTGAATCTCGTTAGCTCGTTAGGACAGTCCCTCTTTGTATTTCGAAAACATTCATGTTTACTTAAATGCAACACTCTATATTGACATTTGATATAATCTTAACTATTGTATAAATTGGGGTGTACTTACCACGCTATTCTTCTACAGCTTTTTATAGTTTATACATCCTTTTTGCCCCATTTAATTTCTTACAGTTAATTTTGCTAGTCCTACTATAACCCTTCCTTTTCTGGATTAAACAGTGCACTACAAATTCATGATGCTGAGTTTTTGGCTGCACGAACAGCAAGAGCTTATTTAAAACTGAAAAGATCAAAGAAGCAGGCATTGTAAAGCAGACACAAGCTGAGAAGAAGGTTCTCATAACTGTATATTCTCATGTTAAATGATACTATTTGCATGAGTGCGGTGAACTGTGCACTTGCACCAGCCTTTAAACTTCGAAGTATCAGCACACTCCCGAATATATCACCTCACAGAATCCCCCAGGAAATCATTTTTTAATACTGTGCTAGTCGTTTTATGTATTGAGTCTACTCACATCCTTTGGCTTCGTGTTGTTCTGCTCCGGCAGCCAAGTGAGTGACGGGAGCCTGCTGAGTATGCCGCTAATGAAAGTCCTTCCCTAGCATGTCTGTCTCCACGGTAGCTTTAGTAACCTCCACCCCCACAACAAATATTCCACTTTTACCATGATGGGAAAAAAATGGGTGTTGTTCCATGAAAAGTTGTAACGTGTGGAAAGATCGTTAGAAACAACAACATTGTACTTCTTGATCTTGACACTTTGGTTCATCCTGATGAGTCATTTTGAGTGATTTTCATCTGGCTGACAAGCACATTATGGCTAATTAATATTCACAAAGAATGCACCATTTCACATTATAATGAACTGGTTTCATTTTTGTTGAAAGAAAAAAAAATCAACAATATTAATAGTTGTAGTCGTGATTGTAGTGTCTGTCAGCATTAAGACACCACTAAAATTAAAACTAACACTAAAGTAGGGTGCATGAGAGGCTTATAAAGTGACACACTCCACTGAGCCATTGATCAAGTTCTTGTTCCATCACAAGCAGGGTTGTAATTTTTAAAATTTCACCCTGGTTTTGACATCAAATAGGCAATTAAATCTAAACTCATCAAAATTTGGGTTAGGGTTACAGAAATGTTTTTAGCATTAACGTAACCTAAAATAGGGAAATTGTGGCTTGAGCTGGACTTATTTTGTGACTGATATATTACTGGATTTGTGTCACTCTGCTCTCAACAGAGTTGTAACCAACATTTATTGACAAACTCTTGCCGGTAGTGTGAGCTTGGATGGTGCGGAGGTTAGCACCGTCGCCTTACAGCAGGAGGTTCGAATCTCCTTGGTCTCGACACCTTAGCCCTGCTCTGAGCTAACGACCGGTTCAGAGTACAGCCCAAAGGCAACTGGGATAAGCCCCCCCACCCCAATCCTCTGATTAAGGGAGCAGTGGTACAAGATGGAGCAGCTGCTGTGCTATGGTTGCATAGATGTCTGCCAGAGATTCGCCAGCCATTCTGGTGCCACTTGGTACCTGTGACAGATTCCCACTGAAACAGGAGTCCACCTTTATTCTTTTACGCCCAAAGAGCAACAAAGGATTTTAGGGGTGACTCATTTCTTCCCGTTTTGACACAAGTTATTTTTTTCTGACGTGTTACTCCTAAAACAAGAATCAGTCTTAACTTTAAGAGTGTGTATGATGTAGGTGCTAATGTTTAGTGTGAAATGGAAAATATTAGCCACAATAGTAAACTGAATTTAAAAGAATAATAAAAGCAGTTCATGTCATAAAATGACAGGTGAGGTTAAGAGTGTACTGGCTTTGGGAGACTGTCTGAAGCAGAGAAGAGACAGGAAGAAATTCCCAGCGGGAGAGGAGCTCATTATGGTATCCTTTTACAAGCCTGGAGCAGCTAGCAGCCACAGTTCAGCAGAAGTCACACACTTGCCCTGTCTCCTGAATCATGGCTGCAGGAATACAGGCATTCAGGCAAATTGCTAAGACAATGTTGTAGAAGTCTCTCTTTGTTCCATCCCCTCTTGTATCCTTCTTGATTACAGTGTTCTTTCGCAGTTTTTACTACCTGCAGTTAGAGATCACTGAGACTGCGCTACCTTTTCATTTCCAGGGAACCAGCTCCAAATTACACTCATCATAGATGTGGAGGCGGAAGGTGGTGGTGGTGGTGGTGGTGGGCAGGTTTGGTTACAGTTTGAAATGCTGTTAGACTTCCCGTTTGTGAGAGCCCCAGGCTTAGGCAAGCATAGTGCATGTTTTCCTTTCTTTTTGCCTTTTTTCTGATTGATGAAAGTTGGTGGTTTCTAGCCAGACTCATCTCCAAAATGGGTCAATAAATGGTGGGAAACGCTCAGAGTTTTTCAGAAAGGGGGAGAGAGAGAAAGAAACAGAGATTGAGAAAGAGGTGTGTAGGTTCTAGTTGAACATTTTCCCTGACAAAAGTGCTTAAAGAAAAACTCTGACTTTTTCCGGTGGTGCTGAGAGGCCAAGAAAGTGTGTCAGCTTTCTTGAACAAAGCTCCACCTTTACTACGCAGAGAGCTGCTGGAGGATGCTATGGGGTGGTTTTTCCACCTATGTGTGCTGCATTTAGTGAATTTATATAAATTCCACGACCTGATTTGTTACCACAGACGCCAACCCAGAATGTAATTACATGCAACTTTATGGGATCAATTTAACAAAGTGGGTGAATGGGCAAAACTGATGTGTGTGTGTGTGTGTGTGTGTGTGTGTGTGTGTGTGTGTGTGTGTGTGTGTGTGTGTGTGTGTGTGTGTGTTTTCATAAACATACACTTGGTTTTGCACAAGCGCAGGGGACAGGGACATTAAAAGTGTGGGTTTTGTGGGGAAGCATCAGAACGATAATATCTGCCACGTTTTCTTATTTTACTACTGAGTTTCCCTAACGTTTGACGGCTTCATTAAATCATTCATTATTTGGGTTTGAGTGAATTCCCTCCAACTGTCCACCAGAAACCAACAGATGTGGACAGAGTTTCTGACTTCATAAAGTCAATGTCAGTCCATTCAAATAAATGCGAAAGGCTTCGCATGAAAAGAGGGAGAACAGTGCTGGAAGTGATTTTCAGTGCTGTGGCCACATTTTAGGCTATGACATCATGCGGGGCAGGGTGGAGTCATTTGAAAGAGGCACAAAGTAGTAGGTTCACTAGTCCGGCATGTCCCGAGCCCGGTCTGGTTTGCAGAACCTCTCAGATCGGATATGATGCAGACTACATTAAAACAAAAGCCATCCACATCCTCACTTGGGATCAGAACACGTAAACACACACACACACGCAGGTCAGGTGGTCTTATTAGAACTCGCCAAGTGGCCCAGGTTCTTGGCTGCTTGAGAAAAGTTGTACTGTCATTCAAAAGGATTAGCTTCTGTACAGTACTGTTGCTGTGGTGGATGCAAAACTTTTGTGATCATTAAGATTCCACCACCGACTCGGCGCTGATCATGTGACGCAAGCTGGTCGATGATTGGTGACCTCGGTGATCATGCAAGTTTTCATGTTTTGAAATAATGATATACTGAAGATGTTTAGCTCATCGACTGGAATCATTAAAGGGTGTACTACTGTATTACAAGCTTGTAAAGAGGCCTAAAGAAAATATCTTGCAACACCTTTACTTGACACTCTTCTCTCAATGGAGTGTTTTTCCACTGCCAGAGGCACTTGTCCTGATAATGTGCACCTTGTTCTGCTGGCCTGGGAAAGATTTTGAATGGCAATTAGTGTTTGTAAAC
This sequence comes from Arothron firmamentum, assembly GCA_016586285.1. Classification (NCBI taxonomy): domain Eukaryota; kingdom Metazoa; phylum Chordata; class Actinopteri; order Tetraodontiformes; family Tetraodontidae; genus Arothron; species Arothron firmamentum. The sequence continues at coordinate 151,808 of BJFM01000743.1, read as the reverse complement.
AGCACTGAAGAAGCAAGTAAGACACACACACACACACACACACACACACACACACACACACACACACACACACACACACACACACACACACACACACACATACACACAGGAGGTGCCCGTGTTCTGATTGAAAACTGGTTTTCTACTATATTTGTAGACTGCCAACGTTCCAGTAGTTTCACACATGAATGAATTTCAATGACTTTAATGTTTGTGCATTTTGTGCAAAAAAAAAAAACCCTGCCTGGAAAAGTCTCTTCCTGAATAATTTAGCAATTTATTGTAACACTGAAACTAATTTTTTAAATTTTTTTTGTGACTTTAAGTCCTGTGGATGTATATCCCTGATTTTAGGCCTAATTCAGCATACAAGATGTGTCGCTGAAGGTGTTGGAGCTCATTATTATATTATAGGATGAGGCCAGTATCCACAGAAAATTCTCTCTTTATATTGGCGCGTTCATATTTCTGCACGGTCCAGTTTTGCCACGAATCAAACCCTAATTCCATCTTTGCGCATTACCGTTTCTTAGCATGAACAGAATTTCAGGGAAACCAACAGTTTTTCTGCCCATATGAATCTTTATGGTGTTGGGTGGTGACATTTGTGCTCACAGTTTCCATTCAGTTTCATTGACATCATCCAGCAAGGCTGATGTCAACAAATAAGGTGCCCAGAATTGCAAAGTTTCAAAGCTGATGACTCAGTTAAAGCGTATGCAGAGGGAGAATGTTCCTTACATTATATTTCCTTTTTTGGCAACCGTGACATTGAATTAATATCATTTAACTGATTAGTTGTGTTTAATTATTTTTTTTCAGTGCAATTAATATGGGGGGAAACAGATTTCAGTGACCACTTAATCAAAGAAAGGCTTCAGACTCAAATTAATCATGATGGATAAATGTGTCAACCAGGCTGCACACTCAGGGATGGATTTCAAAGCTTCTGCAGAGGATAAGATTGCACTAAATGCACAGGATGTCCAGTCTTCAGACTGAGCGTCGCTGCTCTGAGGTCAGCTCACATATATTAAAATTAGCTTAGGTTACAAATCAAGAACTGTTTATAACGACTAAGTTCTACATGCTGGAGACGATCCTGTCACAGCCCTAGCTGGCAAACATACCATGCATTGTAATGAGCATTTACCCCTGTGTGTGCGTGTGTGTGTGTGTGTGTGTGTGTGTGTGTGTGTGTGTGTGTGTGTGGTGTGTGTGTCTGGGCTACTCAGGAATTAGTCCCTACTCTTTGTGGTACAGATTTCAGAACTTTTACAAATGCGCGGCCGCCTGGCAGCCGTCCTCAGCTCCTATTCACAGATGTCTTCAATCAGTCTCTCCCTAAGCTGGTCTGTGTTTACTCCTCAGCTAGTAGCACAAAATTAAATAAAATGTGTAGGAGGAAATATATAAACAAGTAGAGCAATGGCTGCTATTTTAATCTTACTGTGAAATGACATTAGGGACACAGAGGTCTGTCTTTGTAAAGGTCTGTGTTAGCATTAGCACTGAAAGCAATGAAATGCACTCACATACACTAAAGCCTGTGCACCTTTAGCTATCTGATATAGCGACAGGAAAGCCGTGATCAGTACACTTCTTCACTCTGGAGTCGTGTTACATGCATTTTTAAGAGGAACAAGTGTAATAAATAGGTATTCTTCAGCTAAGTGAAACATCTAAGGGTTTTCAGTAGTCAAGGTGACTGTACTGACAAGAGCTAAGGAGCAGCAGGTACCAGTGGTAGTGCAAAAGGGACGTTTTTAGTTTAGCCGATGGCGATCGATGTAACATATTTCATCATCACAACTTGGTCGCAGTTAGCTAGTCAGCTCTGATGTTTCCTCTCAGGTAGTTTATGATTAGCGCCACAAGTGCGCGTTGCTACTGGAAATAAGATTTTTTTGTTTTGGTTAAACATCATGAAAAAAAAAGTTTAATGAAGTTTTACTTCAGAGTTATAGTGTGTTTCCAAGACTTCTTCTTGTCGAAAACATCAATAGATGAGTAGCGACAGGTAGAGAGCAAATATTTACCTTGTTGCCCAGTGTCTTCCGCAGAGGCCTGTTTAATGAAAGGTTGTTTAGAGGAGGCACTTCATTTAGCAAACCCACCAGCAGACACCAGTTTGTGTAGACATACATGCTACTGAATTACTGGGTTGCTGTGTTTATCTCAGATGAGAGCGTAGGGGTTTATTTGTACGTGTTAATTAAAGTATCTGACACATTCCATCATTTTGTATCTCCAAGTTGTGTTTTGCGCATTTGTGTGTGTGTGTGTGTTGTGTGTGTTGTGTGTGTGTGTGTGTGTGTGTGTGTGTGTGTGTGTGTGTGTGTGTGTGTGTGTGTGCGAGAGA
>BJFM01000743.1:131569-149276 GCA_016586285.1 Arothron firmamentum | reverse complement strand
GTGTGTGTGTGTGTGTGTGTGTGTGTGTGTGTGTGTGTGTGTGTGTGTGTGTGTGTGTGTTCTTGAACTTGCTACATACTGAATACCAAAATACTAACAATACTTTAACTAGCAAAATGAGGACATTTTTGGAAAGTGAGGACATTTTGGCTGGTCCTCACAACTTCAAAAGCCTGTTTGATGGTTAAGACTTGGTTTTAAAGCCCGGGTTAGAATTGGGGTTAGGGTTAGGGTCAGAGGCTCAGCTGGGATGGTTAGGCTTAGGGTAAGTGGCTGGGCAATACATTATGCCTATGAAAGTCCTCACAATGATAGAAATGTAAGGATGTGCCTATGTGTGTCGTATTTAATTTACTTAAGTCTTATGAGGCTAAATGCTAAAATTTCGAAGTTGGTACAGGTATCATCATCGTGCACTAGTTGTGGGTGGTTCAGTTCACTGTTTGGGGAACTTCTGGCTGGACTTCTTAAATTATACCCATGTTTTGATGGCCTTCCTGCCTGATGCAGTGATTAATAAATCCACTCTGTACTTTCCATGACGCTGATTAGAATTTATAGCACAGCTCAAGATTACATTCATATCTGTGTTTACGTGTGTTTGGATGTTTGTTTTTCTGCAAATTTGGGGAATTCCCCAATGTAGAGGGTTCCTTTATTTGTGGAACAATAATTTCAGGTGTCATAACTTTAAATTACATTTTCAGTTGAAGGCTTAGCTCGAGATCTAACACATTAAATCTAAGTTGCCTAAGGTTACACGCACTTAAAAATAAAGGTGTGTGTCTGTGTGTGTGTGTGTGTGTGTGTGTGTGTGTGTGTGTGTGTGCGTGTGCGTGTGCGTGTGTGTGTGTGTGGGTCTATGTCTGTGTCCTGGATCAAAGAAAGGAGATGTGTCCACATTTCTAAAAAAAAACAAACAAACATTGCTGCAGAATCTTTAAAGCTAATCCAAAGTATGGCTTACACCCCTTTTTCAATAAAAGTACTGCGTGTGCAGAATTGTTTTTTTTAAGCACTCTCTTTTTTAAAATACGGATAATTCTGCTAATAATTGAGTAATTGGGGCCATTCCCAAAGCCTGGAATAGACCTGGAAATTTTCCTTCTCTTCAGACATTGTCATGTTTGTCAGAACACGCTGGACAACACGGTAGTAAACATTGGAAAGCAACATGGAATGCAGAATGGAAGCTAGTGGCAGCATTGCCTTTCTATATTTACACAGACAGCTAAGTCGAACTCGCAACAAATGAGCAAGCACAGGCCAAAGTTTGTGAAATAGGAGTAAAGAGATCAGAGGCATGACACTGAATTGGTTGCTGTTTTGTAGGACAACAAAAAGAATCCTGCCATTTACAAAGAATCCGATCTCTCCATGTTACATCACAAATTTAATAGTACCTACGATGGACATTGCAGGGGGTGTTGCAGTTAAGCTTGTATTATTTAATGCAAGACAAACATATACAAAAGCAACATTCAGTTGTGTTTTTTGTGAAGGGCCACAAAGGGCTCCACACCTGCACGCTGCTGAATGTTTGCAATATAATCACAGGCCTGTGTGCCACGCCTGCATGACGCACGCGATCACATGGACAAACACACTGCTTTGAATGATCCTCTTTTGGATTTGTGTGACAGTCAGCAGCTGCCCACTCAGAAACAGCACCTGCAAATGGAGATGTGAACTGGGGATCTAAAAGTGATGAGAGGAGCCGTGATAGACAGAGCATACTCCCGTCTCATCCGGTTGTGGTTTTTGTTGTTGATTGGATTGTACAAAGCCTTTAGGACATTTGGAGTCTCTGTCGCATGCTAAGTCTGGAAGTGTTTATCTTGTCTTATCAGGGACTCTTCCTGTAGTCTGCCACTTGACATCGGATGCCCACCCCACTACGTTTAGGACAGGAGGGTCTCTGAGGAGGAAGCACTGAAACGACTGACTCATCTGACCACAGACTGATTTACTCGCACAGAATATCCAACTGTGCAATCTGCAGCCCTCCAGTCCTCTAAACATGCACATGCTGCATCGCGTGCTGTCTCTGTGTTTGGTTTTAAAGAGTTCAGGAAACACCCTTCCTTTGAAGCTGAAGTTTGCCTCCCAGCATCCTCTTCCTGTAGCCTGTATGACTCCAGTTAAACAGTACAGAAACATTCGTAAGTCGCCTTTATGGGGGCGTAAAACATTCTGTGACATATCATAATGCAGTCCATACTGGTCTATCAGTAGTTAGAGACTCTTTGGCAAATGTCCCAATAAAGAATGAAGCAGTGTGTGCTTTATCCCTGTAACTGACACACAGATGATCAAAGCAGTTTGAGAATTATTGAGTGAATTTGTCATGCATCAGAGAAGACATATAAACATGAGGTACTTTCAGCACATTAAATTAGCCTCCTTCATTCACCTCTGTGTCAAATTTTGGCAGTTGTAAGTTAAAGGGCAGTTTACCATTCATCAGCCTGCATGATTGAGTCTTTTTTAATGTTAATAAAATAAGGACATTTTGAAGATAGAAAAGCACATTTCACATTTGTAAGAGCATTGATGATGCAGTGTAAAGTACTATTGTGAACTACTTTAACTTCCTGTTTTAAATATAGACCATCCCATCCATGAAACCTGCTGTCATCTCAGCTAGAATTGTTATTTGCTTCTACAGCCAACGTGTACTAAAGTGACTCTTCACATATCAGTTCTGAGACGTTTAAGGCAGCATCTGACCAAGCTTCATTCTTTAGAGCTGGGAGTGACAACCTGTCACACCTTTCCTAATTTAGGTTGGGTCTTCTGTTGTATATGCTCCTATTTTATACTACTATGATGAGATTTTGAATTATGCTTTTAAGCGTATTACTATGCTGTGCAAATAAAACTGACTTCACTCCGTTTTTATGTATTTGCCACACATTTTCATATCACTGTGTTTATTTTAAATGCTAAAAATAGCTAAAATGGAGCTCTACAACAGGTCATAATTTTTGGAAAGACTCATGAGTATTTCCTAATGCTTTGAGCATCACAGACAAAATATTATCGTTTTCTGTTTCAGTGAAGCAGATGCATTTAAGTGGATGTTTTCTCAAACCAGTCTCCCCAGTGCTTTAAATCAAACATACAGTTTGAAAGCAAACTGTATGAGCAAGCAAAAGCTCTAGGCAGGTATGAAAAAAATGCTTTGAGTGAAGAATGCTTTCAAAAATGGAAGGGTAATAGTTTATTTTCACCAAATTAACAAAAGGCATTAAATAAAAAGAAGAGAAATCTAAATCAAATCAACATTTGGTGGGACTATCATTTGCCTTCTTCAGGACTGCATCATATCTTCTTGGTACACTGACACACAGTTTTTGAAGGAACTCGGGTGGTACGTTGTTCCAAACATCTTGGAGAACTAATCCCATCTTCTGTGGATGTAGGATTTCACAAATCCTTCTGTCTCTTCACGTAATCCCAGATACACATGATGTTGAGATGATGGTTCTGTGGGGGCCATGCAATCACCTCCAGGACTTCCGGTTCTTCTTTGCAATGAAGGTAGTCCCTAATGACCTTGGCTGTACGCTTGGTTTCACTGTCTTGCTGCAGAATAAGTACTGCATCGAGGACACCATTAATATCGACCAAATCCCCGGCTCCATTTGCAGAAATACAGCCCCCAGGAACCTCTACCATGCCTGGCTATTACCTGCAGACATTCATTATTCTACCACTCTCCAGCCCTTCAGAGAACTGCCTTCTGCCAAATATTTCACATTTTGACTGCTGCCATTTCAAATCCAGTTCCTACGGTATGTTTTTGAGCATAGCTGAATACCTCGGCCTTGTTTCCATGTCAGAGGTCTGGCTTTTTGGCTGCAACTCTTCTGTGAATAAATGAATGAAATTAATGAAAATTGTTTATTATCCCACATTAGGGAAATTGCAGTGTTCCAGCAGCAGCAGCAGCATACATAGAAGAAATAAATAATAATAAAAGAAAAATGAGAAAAATAAAAAGAAAAAATACACCTAAGCCTATATATTTATAAGTATATACCATGCTGCATGAATTGCATGACCATAATGACCATTAAGCTTGATGGTTTTCATCTACTGCACTGAGTTTCCCTGGTCCACCATTGCATGCAGGGTCCTCAACACTGCCCATTTATTTGTGCTTTTTCAAGAGCTTGAGCGGCACATCTTGAAACACCCGCTTTGAAATATTTGTCTGGGAGAGACTTTGCTAATGCAGTATAACTACCTTGTTTCTTCTTGCTGTGCATCAGTGTTATTATTTACATTTTTGAAAGCATTCTTAGTTTACAGAATTTTTTCATGCCTTTCCTAAAACTTTTGCATAGTACTGTATTTTAATCCCACAACTGGAGTTGGTTGGAGTGGCCACACCTTCTGATTTTCCAAATTTGACAACCGTCAGGTGTTTCCATGCATTATTATATACAGTATAATTTAGTCCTTGTCACAATGTTGGGGTGGAACCAAATGCAAAAAATTTTGTGTTTTTTTTTGTTCTTCATAAGGACACACTCATGCTGAATTTGTGCAACCAGGCACTGATTATAGTGTGTGTACAGAGCCACCAGTGTAACATTTCTGGCCTCCTGCTGCAAGACATTAGAAGAAAGACACAGTAATAAAAAATTATATAAACCATCAGATAAGTGCAAGACATAAACAAGAAAAATCCCCTAGTTTTCGCAACGTCCATGACACTTGTGAATAAGTTTACATGGGAAATCATGTGAGCGCCTACACTATTAGTACTGGAAGAGTTGTACAAGTATGAGGCGGGAGATCAGAATGGCTGGGGATGGCTCTTGTGGGAGTCAGTTGTTCCTCTGGTGTGTCTGGAGATAAGAAGATTCCTCTGAAGAACACGTGTTTGTCTATGGTCTCAGCCCTGCATTAACACTTTCCTGTCGTACAGTATAACAGCCAAAACTTCTGTTTGATTTTATGAAGTGCAGTATGAACCATACCTCCCCTAACAGCTGTTTAACTGGGTAAAACGACAATTTCTCCCTCTTCACTGAAGGAATAGTTTAGTTGTTTCTGAGTTGATTCACCATGACAAATTCCTCTGTGTTTTGTTGAGCAGTGCGGGGGCCTTCAGAACGGTGACCCCAGACTCACCTTTGTGCACAACGCTAAGCTCAGTGAACCCACTCCCCGCCAATAATGAGATCATTACCAACAGTTAATTAAAAGTGATGCATCTTCTAAAGCTTTGCCCTATATCACAGGGTCCAAACAATTGCGTTCGTTGTGGACACCCAAAGATGAAAGGGTGAGCCAAACGGATAACTTCCATTGTCCCATGAGAAAGTGTCTCCCATCGCTTTTTGCCATTCAATGAATTCTTTGTTTGCACACTAGGGTTGAAGGCAGCTTTTTGGGGTTCAGAGGGACAGAGCAATGATATACCAGACTTTATCTGAGTCCAGTGATGGACAGATGTCAAAAAGTGTATTTAAAAAAAGCTAAATAGGAGGAGGAACCTTATGGATAAATTATGTTCAATACAAAGTATGTTGGAAAATATCAGATTGGTGTGAGTAACTAATTTTCCTATCAGAACCTTATATTAGTCTATAAGAGGGACTAAGAAATGTGACACAAGGAGGCTGGGAAATGTATATAAGACTATACTGGAATGACCATGGACTGAAAATATATGTGTTAGTGACTTTGGGAAGTCCCTCCCAGTTGCATGATAACACTGAAGGTCGTGCGGTATAAGCTGCTGACCAGGAAAACCTTGGCCAAACATGAATATCAAGGCAAATTCCTGGCCTTGTGCCACTGGACCAAGTCCTTGACCAAAGACCTTGAGTAAAGAGAGCGAGAGAGGCTTTTGGAGATAATCTCCAGGAACTGTGGAGAAAACCATGAAATTACTGAGATGAAACAATTCTGTGTTATTGGACAAACAATGAAGTAAAGCCCAATGAAAGACCGTTCCATACCTGTCTGTTTCAAGTGGTTAATGTTTTGAGTCTTTATATACACAAGACTCAGATTAGAGGTTAGAGTATGTTGGACCAAAACAAGAAAAACCTTTTTTGTCTTTTCATCCAAAGTAATGGTTAAGATTTCAGTGATGTAAAGAGACAAGTGATATGCTGTGTGAAGCAGATTCAATTTATGAGTCAGAATTGAAACATATGTAACCAGATCGAGGTGTAAGGGACAATCAAACATGAATAAACCCGTTTTAACGAAAACAAAATCATACAAACATGCTCGAGTATAAATCTCTTCCACCTTTGATGGCAGAAGCGATGACATACTCCGTTACGGAATGCAGAACAGTGAAGCTGAAGGAGGATCCACACCGCTTGATTGGTGGCTTGGTGACATGTCCAAACAGCACCACAGGAGTGTTTTAAGTGTCTGAGAAACATCGTCTCGTTTATCAGGTGTGTCGCTTCACACGATCTGCTCCTGCAGCTTGTTGGAGAACAATGTGAAGGATGGCGGCGATTCCTCCCTCCTGCCTGTAAACCTCTGTGAAAGCTGCTGTACGTCTGCTCCTGTCTCAGGCCTTTGTCATTCCTCACATTCTCCCCTGTTACATAAACAGGCGTGAAGCTCTACTTGGCGCCTCATCGACTCAGCCTGCCCTACAGGTGTGTAATTAAGCCTAACCTCTCTTGTTAAAGCAGTGTAATTACATGATTTACACATATTGCAACTTCACAATAATCTGGATGGACTATTTGGGAATAGCATTATAGAAAACAACAGGCTAATAGAATTATCATGGAATTTAGGCTTAATACTGAAGTTACTCAAAATCAAATCTGAAACAAGTCCATGTACCTTTATTTAAATAAAAAATAATGACACAAAGAGGTGTACATCCATTTTTAAAACCCAGATCCATTATATCCATTATGTTGTTATTGAAATATTAGGATCCACTCTTCAAGTCTTTACCTGCAGATTTTTTTTTCATCTCTGCATCACCAGAAACAATGAGATAAGCTACTGTGCATGTTACTTCCAAAGCAGAGGTATCAAAGAGACAAGCATTTAAGTGTGCCCCAGGACATTTGTTGAAAATTGAGAAACTCCCAAACCCACACTCAGAAAAGAAGAAAGAGAAATGAAAGACAGTATTTGTGTTAGTTAGAGCACTGTGATCTGACTGTTTAGGTTTCTCAGGAATTTCAACCCATTTTTTTTTTTTTTAGGGTTTTTTTTTTTTTTTGTATTTCAAAGTAAAAATTATAAAAAGGACCTCATCATCTTGTCCCATAAACCTTTTCTGTAACACGAGTCAGCCCAAAGCACATTTTTAAACCAAATGCAATAATGTGACCAAGATGTTTCCCCTTGCTTTAGAACTGCTTTTGTAAGTTAGCATTTCAAAGCCATGTAATTTCTTGGTCATCCAATGAAATTTAAATAAGTTTCTACTGAATGCAATTAAAAAATGTTTATTTATTTTATTTGTGTTTCACCAGAGGGAAACATATGAATTGTGTTTGGTGTTTTGCGGCATCTGTTCTATTAAGACTTCTGAAATCTGAAATCTGAATAGTATGCAAAGGAGCAAAAAGAAGATTTGAGTCAGTGGATATAATTTGATTTGCAAACAACACAGCATAAATTTAAAGTTACTGACATTATGGATTTTAAAGAAAAAGTAAAAACAAAAGGAAGATGACATCTCTTCAGTGCATTGAGTAGGGTGTTGGGGATTTTCAGTTTACTGATGTTTACTTTTCTTTGACGTTGCACTGACTAAAATGACTAAGCTTATCCTCCCCCTTTTTTAAGGACACATGAGTTTTCTGTTACCTTACACCACAATATCTCTAATTGGTCTAAGGACAATGTACCCGCAAGTCAACATAATGATGCCACATGTCTCCAACATCCTAAACATGACAATCTGGTGCTCTTTACTTTGAACATGTGTCTACCCCCCCGACACACACACAAACACACACACGCGCGCACACACACACACACACACACACACACACACACACACACACACACACACACACACACACACATTCTTTTGTGTCCTTGGTCTATACTCAGAGCTGATCATTACATAACATCACAGAGATCAGACACTGTGAGATGTTTGTATAAATGTTACACCTAACATAAGGTGCTCTCATATCTGAGTCAAGGTCGCTCTGCAATAACATGGATACTTTCCCCATGTATCAAAAAAACTTTGACATATCCACATATCTTGTTTTACAGGGTAAAGAATTAAACGTCTACTTATTGCCGATTTTGTAGGACATACAGAAGATGCAAGACATTTGATAGACTATTATTTGTTTTCAGATTATTGATACTCTAATAGAACTGTAACGCAGAGGGAGGAGATAGGGTCACAGATGATCTTCTCAGTTCAGATCTTCTCATGATGCCCTGGAGGATATTCCACATGGTGAACGTTCTGGTGCCTCTGTTAAAGGTGCGCGTGATGGGGGCCAGGGCTCTAGGTCTTTTCAATTTGTGGAAAAAGTAGAGGTGATAATTGGCTTTCCTGACCAGTTATGTGGTGTTGATGGTCCAGGAAAGAATGTCTTGTGACGTGCATACCCCAAAACTTGTGCTGCCCACCCTCTACACTCGAGCAGGGTTGATGGTCCGCGGAACCCCAGGGTGCCCACTCTTCTGAAGTCCACAACAATCTCCATCTCCTCCAGGTTCAGGTTTAACTTGATGAAGAGGTGTGAGCTGTGCGTCAGTGTGCACTTGTGGGGCAGCAGAGTGAAGAGGAGGGCCTCAGCAAACATCCTTACGGGTCCTCCTGTTCAGTCTGGGATGTGTTCCTGCCGACCCACCTGTTGTCTCTTGGTCAGCATGTCCAGCAACCAGTTGCACAGCGAGGAGTTGAGCCCCAGCTGGTCCAGTTTGAGAATGAGCTGTTGGCAAACGATTGCGTTTAATGCTAAACTCTATAAGCATCATTCTAATGTAGGAGTCCTTGGGGTATACACTGACAGTGAACATTCAGATTGTCTTTTCATGTGTGTTTATATTCACCTGAAGTAATATTGATCACCATGGGGAAAATATTGGTAATTTTCTCAGATTTGTCTGTAAAGTGAATGCTGTACGTAAAAAAAGAGATGTTATTGCTTTATTGCTTTTATCTTTGTATCTATGATAAATCAAAATGTGTGTAATTTAGCTTGTCTTGAGAAGAATGTCTGTAAACCAAAAATATCTAATGAAACTTTGGTGCTAAGATTTGCACTTGTCTGATTTTACTTTTCATTTGGATATTAAACTGCCCACCATGTAATACGTGTTAATAATGCTAGCATGTCAGAGTTAAACTGTAACATGTTCGTGTCTGTCTGCCAGTGGGAAAAATGATAATTACAGACAGATGGTCTAAATGCTGCCTGGGAAAACAGGTAGGTGGAGGCATACTGTACAGTGTGGTGGGAGTAGGGTTAATAAGAGAACATAAACCAACTTTAACCTTTAGTCCAGAAAACATTTGATATCAGTTTGGGACAGAGGACATGGTCAACTACAGAACAACATGAAGCTACTGACAGCCAAAATAACCTCAGCGTGACTGATCCAGAAAGGCACGGCAGACAGCTCCATCTGGAGATCAAAGGAAAGTCTCTCCTGTACAGGAGAAGAGGAGGGAGGTTGGAGGTGTGTCCCACCCCATTCAGCAGTGCCAGATGTTCGCCTCTCTCCGTGTCCCATCATGCTTGATAATTGCATGGTGCGCGCTAGGCTCCACCCATGCACCCTTTGACATTAAAGTGCAGCGCATGGCGGGGTGCTGGGCTCTACAGAGCTTTGAATTAGGGCTGTATACAACAGTAGTGTGTTACTGTAACACACACACACACACACACACACACACACACACACACACACACACACACACACACACACACACACACACACACACACACACACATATACAGACTCAAAGAGGCCCTGAGTAGCCTGCAGGTCCCGTGGTTAAGCATCACAATTTTCAGCCACATGTGGATGTAGACTAGCAGCTCGTGAATGGGTGGAGGCAATAGCTTTCATGTTTACATGCCGGTTTATTTTGTGTTCAGGCTCTGATTTCCGCACTGTCTTGCTTTTGAGAGGGTTGCATGCTCCTCTGTGTCCTTTTGTGGAAGTGTGAGTCACCAGCTGCCACTGGCCTCAGGGGCTGTTCTGCTGGCACCAGGACTCTGTACTGCATCTCCATCATTATAGGTGTCCCAGGGAGCCACAGAGGCTGAAATTAGGGCACGCAGCGACAGATAATGACAAGGGAGAGACACTGCAGACATGACACTAGCCAGGTAAAATGGCTCCATGTGTCCCGAGTCAGTCTTACTGGACCGTCTGGGTGAGTCAGGGGCCGCCTTCATCTGTCCTCCAGGGACCAGATGGGTAATAATAAGAGGCTGTTGACTGCAGGTGGTGCAGCGAGTGTGACTGCGTGCACATTTGCAAACACACACACACACACACACACGCACGCATGCACGCACGCACGCGCGCGCACGCATGCACACACACACACACACACACACACACACACACACACACACACACACACACACACACACACACACACACACACACACACACACACACACACACATATTTTTTGCCAGGCATCTTTATGGCTAATTACTTCTTGTTAAAATCAGAGAATGCTTTTATTTTGTGTTTACATTAATGAGCTACTAAATTTAAGACAGCAAGTCACTAATGTTAAAAAAGGTGTTAAAAACTGGTTAATAGTGAAATTTCAAAGATGGAGAGAAGAAGACCACAGAAAAGAGATGAGACCACACTGCCAGTTCCAAACTTCAGGTTTTTATATTGACTCTACCTTGACCTATTTTTTTTTTTTTTTAAAGAGAAATACTAAGAGATGTCTTGAATATGCCTCACACATTCATGCTATTAATGCAAACCTAGTGGGATAAACTAATCTTTGATACCCTTTTTATTTTATCAACAAGGACACATTCAAAAACATGTTTTATATTTTTATTACTGTCCACTTTGTCATAAAATATCAACAGTAGAAAACTTTCTTCCTCCAAACTATATTCATCTTATTTCATTCATTTTATTGAGAACCAAATATGTTATATGTGGTTTGTTAAACATATAAACAACATAATGTCCTCACTATAAGCATCTACATGTGTCGCAGTAGCAAATAGTACTTTTCAAACTTTTCAAAATGGTGAAATGATTGAATATAACATTCATCACGTAACGCCTGTTATAAGTTGCTGGTGCCCTGAAGTTTAAGGTGTTACTTTTATTTGCAGATAGTAATGCATTTTAGAAAGCAGCTGGTCATTGCAGCGTTTAGTTTGTACCTTTGCCAGGTTATGTGATGGCTGGTGTTTATCTGACTATTATGACTTTCCTGCTTCCTCCCATCCTCCTCTTTCTTTTCGCTCCATTCTTTCTTCAGCAGCATCTCCTCATTCTGCTGTAGAGCCCTGACCTTCACAATATCCTGTCTGAAACTCTGTCTGGTTTTTAAGAATCTGACTTTCACATCAGTTTGTTCTTTATAGAGCAGTTATAGCGCAGACAATGTGGTAGTGGGCAGTAACAGGGTATTGTAATCACTGATATATTAAAATTATGGCAAGTGACTTGTATTTGGAAAAAAGTGAAATTATATGGGGCTGTGACCTTATAGATTAAAGATAAACAAAAGTCCCTGTTGTAGTCCCTGTACTACATCTACATCAACAATCGTAAAAAAATCAAAAGACAATGTGGTTGGACCCATATCAAGGAGACAAGAGTCTGTTCAAGGACAATGAATGTCTAGCCTTCAAACACACACACACACACACACACACACACACACACACACACACACACACACACACACACACACACACACACACACACACACACACACACACTGTTATCTGTAGCCTTGGTGAGATGCAGACAGCATGATGCAGTAATGATGCACAAATGACCATGATACAGACGTGGGGTTCCTTTTATTTGTTCATTTAGTATACGGTGTGAACAGTATGACCACTGGAAAAAGTTTCAAGGAATGGATCCAGATGTGACTGGAAATCATATTGACTCAGGGTTTGCCTAGGTTACTTGTGGTTTTTTTGATTTGACGGATTTGATTTGACGATAATTTGTTGTGATTATTTTCGCAACTGCTTAATGATTGATTTGTAATTGTTCTTTATCTTGTTTTTACTTTTCATTACTATGATGCTTATTTATTTACTTATGGCACTGGTGTATATATATATATATATACTGTATATACGTGTTCATTCCCCAGCCATGTGGAAGCTAAGCTGGAGCCGAAGGATCATACCGCAAAGCTTCAGTAGTCTCTGAGATTCCTCTGAAGTTTTGATGGCGTATGACGTTAATGCCCCTCTGCTCAAAGCACAGAGAGCAGGCAGTCACTGTAAAAGGAGTCCATTGTACTGGTGTAATGAGTGGTGTATGTGGTGTAATGCAACACTGGCGGAGTAAGTCTAAATATACTATAAGGCCGGTAAACGGAATACATATGATAGTGGAATTAATGCTCTGAAATGTGAAATACAGTGACAGAAATGGACTTTGAGGATATTGCATCAAACTAGAATTCACCTGTGTGATTGTTATGTTGGTTAATGTGACAGCGAATATTTTATAATTCATTTTTAGAAACAAATCATGGATTCACTTTGTGAAAAAACTGTGATCTTCAAAATGTGAGGTCGAGAAGTTTACAAATGCATCTTAAGATAATTAAAACAGTCAAAGAATTGTCAGCAACTTAATGCTAAAAAAAGTGACTCTTTCCAGTCCTTCAGTGAGGAAAGTAGTAAAACAACAGTATGATTCTTTTACCTTCATTATGGCGGTTTGTCATTGCATCTGCATCAGCACACTCATTCCATTCATTCCAAAATGCCTTATCTGAAGAACACACAGAAACACACATCATTTTTTGTTGTATTATGTGTCACATCAAATAATTTTTTTTTTGTTGTTGTAACGTTAAAAAAGCCAGATATGAAATTATATGTTGGTGTAGTGCAAATGGTTACTGTTATCATGACATCAGTGCTAGTAGCTTCGATACTCTGACCAGTGCTTAGCTTAAGTCAGCAATGTTCCAATCTAACCATATTCTTCCTTTGTGCAGCTTATTTAATTTGCTTTGATCCAGTCAAGCAAACACTGGCTCCCTTGTTCTTTGCTTTTCGGATTCCACATGGTCTCCTGTCCTATGTAAAGGGTGGGTTGTGGAGTTTGTGGTGAGACTGTTTTTGAAGCGAAGGGAGTGATATGATCTGGGCTCTGATCTCACTGTGATCTCATTAGAGCTGTTTGAACTTTGTTTTTCTTCTCCTCACAGGGATCGTAGCTGGACAAATAAACTAATATGAGTTTACAGAAGACTCCAAGTGATGGACAGTATGATATATATAAAAAGAAAGACTCCTTTCATGTCACCACCCACTAGTGCCACCCTTGTCTTTCCTTTCACTCTTTCATGTTTTTATTTTTGTCATCTCTTCAACATCACTTCCCCTCCATTATTCAAATGGTTTATCAAATGAAGCACATGCCACTGAGCCTGTCGGCTTTCTCCTTGGAAACAGGAAACACACTTTCTTTCGTGAAAAGGAAGACAAAAGGGTTTATCATTTTCTCAGTCACACTTTGGCAGATGTCTTATGTTTAGATAAATCAATTTATATATTTTTTGGTCACAAAAAAATCCAAAGCCCTGACTTATTGAAGGCTATACCCAAACTTGAAAAGTAGTTGTGATAATATTAGTCAAAATTGAGACCAGCTAGGGCAGGAAAGCCTTCAGGAGCCTGCCTCATGGGGGCAATGGAGCAACAATGACCTAATTTTTTAAATCAATTTACTGTACATTATTTTTCTTGGAGTCTATTAGGTTTTGGATTTTGTTTTAATAGATTGATTGCAATTTCCTTTCAAAAAAGTAACACAAACAATCAAAAAGAAAGTGGACACTATAGTAGAAAACAAATTGGCAGCTGGGAGTCATCCATTTCTTCAGCATTGTTTCTTGTCAAAATGGAAAGTCTTAAATGTCCTGACAAAAAAACAAAACAAAACAAAACTGAAGCCTATTTTATTGGGGTTGGATATGTCAGCCATTGAAGAAAATGTACCCCCCTCTCGTAATTATCTACCCATTTCTTTTCATAAGACACTCAAAATAGTGCTTGATAAAATATCAAACTCCAACTCAGCAGAAGAGAATCATCTGGATGGTTATAATTTAGTTTGCAGAGGAAGGCCAAATAGAGGCTCTCTGCCACTTTATTTAAGAGTTAGAGGAGGGAAAGAAAGAATTTGGAGAAACCATCTCCAAATGGTTTAAAGGCCTCTGTGCTTGGTTGAGCCATAATTAGAGCTGTGCAAGATTGAAGGGTAGGAGGAGATCTTAGTTAAAGAAGTCGCAAAATACTAAAGCGGGCAGGAGGATGTATTCATTTCCAAAAAGAGGAGATGAATCACTTTCTAATGTATTTCATTTGCATTTAAGTCGCAGTGTAACAAAACTCTTTTTCCTGTGGGCTTACTGGCAAAAAAAATGAGCTAATTCTCTTTGGTCACAACCAGCCACAAAAATGCATAAGAACCAAAATAATGATGGAAAGTTATGTTCTGAAAACCTTTTTTTCCCCCTGATTAAAATGGAGCGTAAACAAAAAAGCAGCAAAGGAAACACTCAAACTAATGTTTGCAATCTGGGAAATCATAAACATGAACTCTGCGGCAAATTAAATAAAAAGAATGGCAAAAGAGCAAACACAAAGAAACATTTAAATATTGAGAAATTCAACTTTAGTCAGTTGGAGTTCTGCTCCCTGTTGTAATTTTTTTTTTTTTTTTTTTTTGAAGAATGATATATCCTTTCACAATCATTGAAATTCCACCACACATGGATCTACCAGCATGGGAGGGACAACAACAGGGAGAAACTTTGTTTTCATAGCACACGAATACAGTCCAGAACACAGAAATAGCCTGAAACAGCACATCAGGCTGTGGCAAAAAAGAGACTCCCACAGATGATTTCTCCATATTGGATAGAAATGAAACCATATATTGTGCCAGGCCAAAGCTGTCAGGGGAATGGTAGCATTCTGAGGCCACATTGTCTTTACATCCACACATTCCTTTTCTAAAATTAAGCTCAGTTAGGCCCAACCTACAGCAATGTTACATCAGAAACCGTAGATAACACACACACACACACACACACACACACACACACACACACACACACACACACACACACACACACACACACACAGCTGCTGATGAAAACCAGCTCTCCCCAGGGTCATTTTGTGATGGGTCAGGACATTTAAGTCAGAGGAAGAAATTATATGCCTGAGTGCACGCACGCACGCACACAGATATGCATCCGTGTATTTCTATCTTTGTGAGGACCTTTATGGAAGCATTTTGCCAGTCTATTACCCTAACCCTAACTAACCCCCTGACCCTAACCTGATTCAAACTGCAACCTTTAAAAACAAGTCTTAACCCTCAAACAGGCCTTTGAGGTTGTGAGGACCAGCCAAAATGTCCGTTCCAAAAAATGTCCTCACTTTGCTAGTAGAATGCAGATTTTGGTACTCAGCATGTAGCAAAACACGATCTTGCCTCAATGTCACTAATACTTTATTCATTAACTATTTAGAGAAAATATTTATAGCCAGGCAAAAAATAAGCGGTTAAAAAAATTTACTTTGGTAAGAGTAGGTTTTTTGCATTGTCTGTTTTGTCTCAATTTATCGTGGATACTTTGTAGTTACATGAATTGGTGGAATCTTCATAAGTCCTATACTATATTGTGCTTACTGTAAAAATGGCATTTACTCAAATGACCACTGGGATACTGGGATACTGGGATGTGGACATCTCCCACATCTGTCATCAGGAAATGTGATTGTCAGCAGAAGATGATGCATGCATGGATGTATGGATGGATAGATGGATGGATGGTTTACAAAAGAGAGTTTAAAACACAAGAATATAGACTGTGCAGAAGAGTGGTATCTCAGCTGGTACATTCATCTGACACCTCCCACTCCCGGTCAGTCCCACTCCTCTCTGAGCTGTGATGTTGAGCATTGAGCTGTTCCACAGTTTTACCTCAGCTAAGGCTTTAATCTCAGCCTAGAGCCACACACAGTACTACTAGAAGATAATGGCTGTCATGGACACAGAAAACAACCTGCAATCTACTAATGCCACTGTCTCAGCCTTACTGGAACCACACCCATTCCCTCTTCTGTCTGTCTTGGTGCTACTGCTATTCACAGCAGCTTGACTGGCTTTAAAAAGTACTGCCGTCACAGTCACCCTGCAAACTGTTTATTAACACGTTCAACAGTTTTAGTGTGAGTGTTTGTTTAACTGAGCTCATGTCACACAGCAGTGATCCAAACACACACTTTATTTGCAAAGGATTAACTGCATTGTCACTATTTTCGCGTCACCGTTCACATTTTTGACATTCATGTTTAAAATAACAGAAGAAAAACTTTGTGGAGTAATTGCTATACGCAAACCAGTTTGTTGAGAAATTGCTTTCTCGAATTTTCTTATGCATATTATGTTACAGTATTTACACTCTGAATTTAATTTTAGTGATGATCTATGATTTGTTGGAATAAAATTGTGTATTATCTTTCTTTTATTTGATATATGGTCAACAACACAGCATCGCCCAAATATCCAATCCACAATTTTCAACTTGCCTCAGTAGGTTTACAAAGTAAAGTGTTTAATTCTAGTCTGACTTTGATATCAATTACCTTTTCTGTACACTGTGAATATTGAATTCCACTGACACAAGATGGTGCATCCTGTGCCAGTTCTTTTTGATGTCATAAAGATACTATTTTTGTCACCAAACCACACACCACCACAGAGCGCCACTCATCAAATTAAAGGCTCCTGGAACTCTCTGACCATGGAGTTGAAGAGACAGACGGTGCTCATTTATTCTGATCTGAAGTCAACCATAGCTCCCCTCTTCTTATTTGTACCACCATTCTGAAACGAATATTGGTAGTGTTTTTCCCGCTGATTCCCAAAATCCACAGTACTGCATGCTGGTACTGAACAGATAAATTACTTTGTTATATAGCTCGAAAATATAGCACGAATGATCTCTTTGGCACTGTGGAATTGTGGGTAGTTTATTGATTTTAGTTAAGTCTAAACCATATTTTCTCAAAAGTGTATTATTCAATGTATATAGCAAGGACAGTGTATAGACAGTGTATAGAGATATTTTCATTCACACTGTACACAAGCCCAGTTGCCATGCCCACAAATTTAATAAATGTGATCATATCATTGCACCTCTAAATAAGATTGTGAGATTTGACAACGTTGTCCCTGTATCTCCTTGCTATAGGCTTCCCCGGATCCTTTATTAAGGGGTTGACCACTTTGGAGTTGAACTATTCACTTTTTTGCCAAAACCCACCCCATACAATGGCAAACCCCACAGAGCCAAATGTCCTCCATGGATTTTTTTTTTTTTTTTTAAATCAGAAAACTCCAAAGGCTGGGAAAATTTAATGCTTTCACAAACCATATTTGCCTTCTTTCCAGAAGGTGTGTGTGTGTGTGTGTGTGTGTGTGTGTGTGTGTGTGTGTGTGTGTGTGT
>BJFM01000743.1:110119-120673 GCA_016586285.1 Arothron firmamentum | reverse complement strand
ACACACACACACACACACATACCAATTAATTGTGACAGATGAGGAGCTGAAATTAAAGGTCCCATGAAGTCATTAAAAAAAAAAAAAAACTTTAAAAGTGTAAAAATAGCTGTGATGCTGAAGAGAAATACTGCATGGTTGCAGTAGTACCTCTATTTATATTATATACATAACAGCTCTATTGTAGAAAAAGAAAAAGAAAAAATGTGCTAGTTCACTTGTTGGTTTTGGCAGCCAAATGTTTTCCCGCTTCTCCTTCCTCGAGTTAAATGAGGGATTTCGTGGTTACGGGGGGAAAAAAATGGATCCGATAGTTGTTGGGAATTTCCTCTTAAATTTGCTGACAGAACTGCTTTTCCTCAACAACACATGAATTTCTTTTTGCTTGTGGGAACTACCGGAATGAAATCATTTGCACAGTACTGTGAGAGAGCAACCAGAAAGGTGGAGGGATAAAAGCTAGTTTCACCCACAAAGCTCCTTTAAGCTGTTTTTCCTGAGAGGAATCTTACATAAAAAATAATGCCAATGTGGCCTGGAGAAAAAGCAAGTCCCTTGAGGAAGTGACTGTTTTCCTGGGGGAGCAATCACCTAAAAACATCTTGTTGTGACTCAAAGCTTGCATCCCTGCTCTAGTTCTCTCTCTTGAATTTTTCTATATACAAACTGTACTGTAAACTAGAAGTGTATCCATGATGTGATACTCTGATACAGAAAATAACGTGTCCTACTGTCAGTCACTGCCTTTGTGTTCAGGCATCCCTCAAACAAATATAGGATACCCTGAAACAAAGATGGGCAGGGATAGAGTTATGAGCCACTAAACTGACTAATTAAGCACAAAAGCAGATCACATATGCATATGCTATTTTAAGCACAAAAGCATATCACAAGTTTTGTCATTTTTCTATGAATAATCATGCATAGTACATATGGATGGATGGAGGTTCTGCCAAATTGTAAACAGTGTGTCACAAAATTTGGTAATGAGAATGTAAATACGATGACTGAACTTCCCTTATAGATTCTGTAAACCACAAAACTCATTAATGCCCTGAGATGACAAAAATAAGAATTGTTAAATAATTAATGTTTGACCCTGTTGTAAAATACATTCGGAAGAAAACAGAGATTAAAGTATACTTCAGTAAGTATACCTCCTGACAATGCAGGGGACATTCAAAGGGTTGATATACAGATGCACAGATAATTATTAGAGGCATCATTTCCAGATAATCAAGCCTGACTACAAACGTCCCCTTGACTGGAGAGTCCATCAACCTCATTTCTGTCCCTTCTCACTCCTGCTGTGGAACCAGAGGCTGATACCTCCTCAAGTTTCAGAATCAATCTCATAGCAGCAGCATTATAGCCATTATTCTAGCCATGCTATGACTTATAGAACAATCATCTAACCTTTAACCTTTGGTTCCTAGTTAGATGATCATCCTAATAAGTCATGCTGCCATAGGTTTAGGCTCCCAGTGTATGCTGATATTATCATTTTTGTTATTCTCCTCTCCTTTCCTCTTTCTGTTTTTCTTTATTCCACTAACCCACCTTCCCTTTTCCTTTACATAGCCAGCCATCAGTGGGACGGTCCCTCCATATGAACCTGGTCCAGCTTGAGGTTTTTCCCTCTTAAAAGTAAGTTTTTCATGAAATCTGATTTGACAGTGTTTCTACAGAAAATCAGACAATTTTATAGTAAAACATCAGCTTTAATTAATGCCTCTAATCACTCTGTAACAGCCCAGCTGCTTTTATGAACAAAATCATGCTTAACTACTGCTACACCGCTGAAATATTCCCACGGTGCCCATGGTAGACGCTGTCGATGACACTGACTACGGATCACTGCAGCCACAGAGACAGACAGGCAGAGAGACACCACGGTCGTCGGTATTTGTGTCCCACATAAACGCACACATTCACCAGCACACACTACAAACACACAGTCTTATCTTCATTATCAATACAGGCCCTGCAGCGTGCAGGACACAGAGCTGAAAGGTCACAGTGTGTTGCTGCTGTCGCCAGCGAAATGTCAGCAGGCCACTCTTGTCTCATCCAGCCCGTCTGCCTGTCATGTGACGTCTCTCTGAACAATAAGCTACAGTCCTGCTGCTGAGGTGCATCAAAACATCAAACAGCCTACAGACAGAGGTGAGCTCTTCAGGGACAATCCTGCAGTTTCTATATTGTCATACGCCACACAATGGGAATAGGGCCGAAAATGCTGTAACTGAGATCGTTTATTGTCATGATGTGTTTACTGGATCTGGCGCCTGGATATTACACAAGAAGCTCTGTTGTTTGAGTCATCTTGTTTCATCTTTGAGGCAAAAGCTTCACATTTTGGGGGTGAAGGAGAATATAAACTGGCTGAATGAGGGGACTGTGGAGTGATATGTCAGAATGTGCTGATGATAATCTTGGCACAGCTGGTATTAAACACAGTGGAAAAAGAAGACATCTATCTGCTCTGCATGTTTGGGGTTATCTGTGGGAAAGAGAAAATATCAGTGTGGGAAATGGCCTTTGGATATAGCGCTCATCATCATCAGCAGTCCGTTAACATCTTTGATGGAATTGTTCGGACCAGTTTAAAGAGGACAAATCGGGATGGGGGGGTTGCTCATTGTCTTGACCCCACATCACCCCCACGGCTCATGAGTAATGAGCAGAGCCTTTAAAGATGCTTCAGAAATTCTGCAGCAGAAGCGCTTTGATGAATAACTCCGGCCACCAAATTTGGCATATTGAATTAAAAATAAAACGATTATAAATGCGAGTTGTGTGTCAGGCCTTTCTTCGCGTCTCTGCCCTCTGCCTCCCTCCCGCCTGTCTGTCTCTCGCCCTCCTGGCTCCGGGCCGGAGTCACATGGTTGACTGATCCAAGCCGGGGTGTTGAGGCGAGTGAGGCACAGGAGCTCCGACGGTTGCTGCTGGGGCTGAAATCAGTCTAAGTAGGCTAGGCTGAAAACACAAACACATATCAGCACCCCTCCCTACCGCCTGTCCGTTTGTCATGACTGGCCAAAGAGTTCATTGTGTCCACGGACTCAACTCTCGACCCTCACATCAAAGTCGTGTGGATGAATGAGTCAGGAAAGGAATACAGGAAGTCTGTTGCGAATGAAATCTCGTGCCTTATAATCTACATTATTTTAGTATAGGTCTTTTTATATAATGTGGGAAAAAATAATAGTACATGTTGCTGCCAATGCTGGACATAAACATCAAGGGCGGGTCCACCCAGCCATTTTCTCTCTTCCTCAATCTTAAACATAGAGTTAGTCCAGTAAATAATCAAAAAAGCCAAACGTATGCTGTATGATTAGAATCTGCAGAACTCAGGTTGACTTTTGGAAACTGCCTTTCCATGTGGGCACTTTTCACTCAAACAACATTGCACACACATCATTTGTAGCAAAAAATTTAAATCTTAATCTTGCTGGCTCACTAACGAGCCAGGTTCTAAATTAAAACGGAGGTCATCCGAACAAATGACCCGGCTTCTATACATCATTATTATCTCTTACAGATGCAAAAACCTTTAAAGACTTGTGAACCTACAGAGTCAATAAGACAAAACTCTATATGTGTGTGTGTGTGTGTGTGTGTGTGTGTGTGTGTATGCAATGCTTCTCAGTGCATTGATTTTGCTTCCTTATGGAAAATCATGAAAAACATGATTCAAAAAAGATCAGACTAGTTTTTAATATGGATTATAGGTTCAAGACCCACAACATAATTACTTTTAATATATATTTTATCAATGTACGACTAAATATTTTTCTTTTAAGTGATGGAAGGAAGAGTTGCACTAGAGCTGCTAGAACTCTGAGAAAAGCAGCAAGTACATCACTTCACGACCACATCAGCACACTCTGACACTCAGTGTTTAACTACAGGAATCCATCAGTGGGAATCACTGTTAAATACCTGCTGAAGGGAAGGAAGAGAGGTAGAGCACAGGAAGGAAATTCAGGATGAAAGGGGACAGGCTAAAATTCTGAGGCTGCCCATAACCCATCTACCCCCACCCGAATCAAGCTCATTAACTCAATTCATAATCGTTTCTTTTTAACCCGCTCCCCCCACCTTTGTCTAACTCTCACTAGCTAGATAGGTGGGAGGGGGGAAGTAGGCCCATTAGACCAAGGATAATCAGTTACTTAAACGTTTGCTATTGTTAAAAACAGAAAATGTTCTTGTTCTTTGTGTTGACATAATGTTTGGAGAGTTCACTCTCTTTTGTCACTCTTTCCTGCCTCACATCTTCCATTTTTAATTGACACCCCCCCCACCCCCCACCCTTCTCCATCCAGGCAGCTTGAAGCAGAACCACTAAATGGGGATAATTGGGGGGAAATGGTTGGCCCTTGTCTGACCAATCTTCTCACACAACAATCAACAGATTGTTCCTGGGACCTGGTGACACAACAACCTCCTATAGTGTAGGCTTTAGCCATAATTAGCAGGCAGCTACCGACATGCGTGTCAGATGTAGTTATATGTAGCGAATCGATCGACGGTTCCCTCCCCTGCATGTTTTCTCAGCAGCCATGCCCTTTCATTCCTCTGACTGAGCCTTTTGGGTTGTTCTGAACAGCAGCGGGTGTGCTTGGAGCTGGATCGATGCTGTCGGGAGGGTTGTTTGCTGTCTCTTGAGATGAGACGGGTGGTCAGTTAGAGGGCCCCATTTTTTATGTGCATGAATGGACACTGGTTAACCATCTAATGAGGGCAGGGGGAACATGTCCACTCCCTGTCTGCTCTCCCCTCTCTGCATACTGTCTTCACACACGCATTTACACACACAGGGATGAACTTTTTTTGACACTTGCTATCCTGAAACAGCTCAAACATACAGCATCTGGGAGTGTATGTCTTCCTTTTAAATCCTTAATCCCTAATTCTCTTGTTTACTTACATGTGCATAATCATTCAACATGATCTCTGATTACACAGCATGCACACACGCACACACACCAGAATAAATCAATGGAGGGCTTTCAGTGGCTGGTTGCTCTGTTTGTTTGCATGGGAGACAAGATTCACCACAGTGGATCAGATAAGAAATGGACCTTCCCAACTCCAAGAAAATGTATATAATATTTTCTGTAGTTAATACTAACGTTTAGGACTTATCCTGTCATGTTAGAGTTTGGCCGAATTTAAAACCAACTTAATCTTGATCTTAACCTTTGGCTTGTGTTAGCTTTCTGTTACCATCCACGGCGTTAACGGGTCCGTTTAGACCCGTGTCTTAAATCAGATTTGAAATACACTAAAACAATAACCTATCATCTAATTTTTTTTGACATCTCTTGGTTACCTTATTAGGCTTCCTTATCCATGAAAATCTTGGGTTTTAATATTTTTGGTTTGGGTCTGTGGGCTTTTTTTTTTCATTAGTACCCCTTTCGATTTCGATCTTGTTTTTAGAACCGGGTCCAAACGGACCCGAACACCATAGGTGACATTATTTCAACCAGAGCATTTTATAATGTAGTGGGGGAAAAAAATTTGGGTGTAATTTTGTTGAAATCAAGGTTCCTAACAAAGTCAAAACGGCTTGATGAAGTAAACAAATTTTAAGTGTTTCTTTGATGCAATTAAAAACTAAAACGGGTCCATGGGGACCCTAACACAAGTCAAGGGTTAATACATGTCATGATGAGACCCAGGACTTGGTAGGTAAAAATGCCTCTCAGTGTGTCCTGTTCTTAAAGTGCTGGCAATCAGTCATGCTAAGAATTTTCTGTAATTTTAGTAGAAACATCTTCATTACAAAGCTAATTTTTAAAAAAGCAGCTGGGTTTTTTTGTTTTTAAATCAGGGATATAGAAACAGTTACATTCTATACACTTTCATACTGTTCACTAAGGTCATGCAAACTGGGTCACAACCCGAACCCATGCTTTATGGAATCAGATGTCTTTAATCATCGCGAGAGATATGAGGCAGACACTGATACATAGCCATCACTGTGTGTAAGTGATCCAAATGGCCTCTATGTGATGACAAATAAGATGATTGATGTTCTTCGTGGGAGATTCATTCCCACTGAGAAGTATTTTATACACTTTAAGTCAGACTAAGATACGTGCATGCATAACTGCTGTGTATTCTGGCTCTGCCCTCTGCCTTTATGGTGGTGTCTTGTTCGGTGTTGTGTTTGTGTATTTACAATGTGTGAGTGTGTTTTGTATATCATGTAAAGGAAAGTAAAATAGTGGAGGACTGGCAACAGAGGAAGTGGGCGAAAATCAAACATCCATTAAGTTGTCAGTGGCAGCCGAGTACAATAACACATCAGCTGTTTCCTGCCTCTCTGCAGAAGTGCAGGTAGACAGAAGGATATCCAGGCAGACACGGGCCAACAAGTCACCTCAGGCTCTGTGTGCAGCAGTTAACAGCCCTAAAATCTAGCAGAGCCTCCCTCACTAGTATTATCTGACTAATACATTTTTATCTTATTTGAAATTATATTGCATATTTATTTTCAGAATCCAGATTTTATTTTTTTTAGATTTTTATTCTTGGAATTTAACAGAAAAATTGCAAAATAAAAATAAAATAATAAAAAAGAAAAACAATTAAAAAAAAATTTTTTCTTTTTTTTTTTAATAGCACAAACTTAGCAAATATCAGATAAACTGAACTAATTACATATTGGTAATTTTCACCTTCAACAGTTATTTTTAACCGGATGAATTTTGATTTACTTAAGTAGGATTTTTGGGCCTGTTAGTAGAAACATTATAAATTGGATTGATGCATTGTGAAAATACACCACACTTATTAGAATCTGCTTAATCCATAGATTAAAAATATGCCCCAACCTCTTTTCTCTTCATACATGACACCTCAAGGGCTTCGGACACTTCTGTCCAGGGTGGTTGAACCATGGCGGAGTGGCAGGAGGAGCCACAACATTTGTGGGGTCAATTCCACATGTCACTGTTGTTTGGGATTTGATGCGAGCCACTGTCACTTGGACTCAAATCAGTCAGTGGAGGAAGTGAGACAGATGGAGACACAGACGGGGTGGGGTCGGGAGTAAATGAAGGACTTTTAGAGAATAATTCAAGAGGATATTAAAAATGTAAGTTTCAAGCATTTTTGTTCAGTCCTTCCTTACCCAGAGGCCTGTTTCAGACTAGGTCCTCATTAGGTCATGTGTAGTCAATCCTGTTGTACTTGTGTCCCTTAATTTCGACTGTTATCCGAACAAAGGGAGGCACAAATTGCATCACAGCCCTTGGTCCTTGCACCCGACCTCATTTGCTCATTACTGTCCCCATAGAAACCCCTTCCCACATCACCTCCAGTTGACCCCTCCCAGTGTGCGGACGAAAGGAATTTTTATAGAGGAGATGTGAGCAATAGGTGTGTGCAGGATTAATCATCAGATAACAAGAACTACTGTCTGAGTAATTCAT
Organism: Arothron firmamentum; assembly: GCA_016586285.1. Taxonomy (NCBI): domain Eukaryota; kingdom Metazoa; phylum Chordata; class Actinopteri; order Tetraodontiformes; family Tetraodontidae; genus Arothron; species Arothron firmamentum. Next base: position 113,219 of record BJFM01000743.1, on the reverse strand, counting down.
TCATTTTACTGTGTACAGTAGGTGTTGGGTCCTTGATTCTGGAACAACTCCAAGCTAAAGAGAGAAAAAAGGCCTTGTGATCATTATGTATGTAGGAAAATATACAGGAAACACAACATAACATTGATTTTGATTCGTTTGTCCACAGGTATGTGCCAACACGAGTTCTTCGGAGAGATGAACTTCTTTTTTTAACATTTTGTTTTGTAAGTTCCATGTAGAAATACATGCATAGTGCACGTACAAAATTACAGAACATTCCACAAAGCAGAATAATAACAATAATAAAAAAAGGCTTCAACCTCCTGTGGGAATAGTGGTTAAAATGGCTGGATGGATGGGTGGATGGACTTCTAAAGAAATGTTATTGTCTTTTTCTCAAGAAATTCATAAGAATATTTGTCTGTGCCTTCTTTTGTGGGGAAAATGAGAGAAGAATGTTGATCTGCACACCACATACGCGCACGTGCGCACACATACACAAAAACACACACACACAAGAAGAGAAAGAGAAAGAGACAGACAGAGTGAGAGAGAGAGAGAGGGAGGGAGGGAGAGAGAGAGAGAGAGAGAGAGAGAGAGAGAGAGAGAGAGAGAGAGAGAGCTCCCTCTGGTGACCTCATCAGAGCTCACTAAACTGCTACACAGCACCCATGAACGCTTCATGAGCATGAGCAAACATTTGCTCAGGAGAAAAATGTACATTTCAAAAAGATTTTTAAAAACAATGTGAATGGACGAATGTGGTTGCGAGTGTTCTTTACCTTTGAGCTAAAGTAGTGTGTTTTGTAATATATGTATAATAATTTTGCTTTACCACTGTTGTATGCCTCTAGCTATTTCCTTATTCACATATATTTATTTATCCCACAAAAATGAGGAACACCAGTGTTTTTGCCAGAGGGACATCACTGGGCCAGGATTACCAGGAGTTTGGGGCATAAACATGGGATTAAAGCTGGCCTCCAGTTCGGTGTTGTTCTTCGGTTTCTCTGTTCCTTCAGGCTACTGGGAGTTTCCTGTGTTATCAGTTCACCTGCACTGACAACAGTCAAATTAAAGGCAAAGCATGAAAATTGTTGTTAACCACTATCATTACATTTCTTATTCAAATAAAAACGATAACCTTTGACCTTAACAACAAATGCTTGTAGGAGCATTTTAATAAAACAGATGATCGGATGACACCTTTTCAAAGCTGAAGCTTTTCAATGACAAGTTCAGAGTAGATTCATTTACAGTATCCTAAATTTGATCATAATTGACTTATGTGGAAAAGGTTTGTAACAGTAAAACAGAAGGTAGAGAGAAATATTTCTATGACCATTGGTAAAAAAAAAAAAAAGAAAAACGTTAACCTCATAAATACTGTGCGTACCGATGTGCATCTGATACAGCTCTACTTCCCTCAAGATGTCAATTTTATTGCTGCCAGACATATGTACACCACGTACATGAGGAGAATCTATAAATAAGTTTGCTGCTGTAATGTGTGCGTGTCCTGGGTGAGCAACTGTAAAGTAAACGAGGCAGACGGTGTGCGTGCAGCAGGGAGAGCCGGGCTAATGTATCAGAACATCAGTGAGGTCAGTCTGTCTGTTGTCAGGAGACAAGGAGCCTGTACAGACTCGTCCTGCAGGCCTGAGGTGAGCTCTCAGCTATACTCATTATCTACCACAGGAATGCCACCCAATGAGACCCTTTTAAAGAAGGGGAAAAAAATAGATAAATAAAAATAAAATTGCAAAACTTAGTATACCAATATAACCTTAATGGAATTGTCTCACTATGTCTGTTTTGGCTGTTTGGTTGACATTTAAAATAAAGGGAATCTTAGAGCTTTCATGTACTGCTGAAGAAAAGTTGTGCACGTCAGAAACACGACTGTATATTCTTTCTCACCGTGATGCATAACAGTTTTTGAAAAAAGGTAATCAGGCATGTCTAAAGGTTCGCTATGGGCTGAAATATGTGCCAGCACATTACTAATTTGAATTGCTAAACTTGAATAGTCGCATTTAACCAAAAACACCAAATTTGATTCATTTAATTTGAATTTGTATTGTATAATTTCAATCACTGCGTTGAAAAACTGAATCTGACTAGTCTAATTTGAAATTCATTTTATTAGTTTGGAATTGAATCCAAGGTTAGATTTTGTAGGCAACTGGACTTTTTTCACAATTAGAATTCAGTTCTTACAATTCAGATTCAGTTTACTCTGGCAGATATCCTTGTAATTGAGGAAGAGTAATTGAGTGCAGATAAGATCTCTTTTTTGCCTAATCGACAGCTGCCAGTATGTTTTTTGAACTCAAGCTCTGGAGGTTTGATCGATCAGACGTGTCACTACTGGTAAGAGGCCTTATGCAGACCTCGGTTTTACAGGTGTGACTTTACACCCAGTCAGTGTGTGCTGTGTCAGTTCGTTAAACCAACTACACAGTTAGCAAAAGGGAGTAGGGCTGAAATAAGAACACTGTGGAACTAATTGTTGGTGTGCAGTAACACCAGTTGCTCTGGGGCTCAGCTTGATAGAAACTGTGGGTGCCTGTGGACACTCACGCAAAACCTTTGGTGAGATCGCAAATTTATTATGTGTTCCTTATTTTAAACAGACCTTTTTTCAGAAAACATTACCGTTTAAACCAGGTGGCTACACGGCAAAGTGGAATCCTGTCAGTCAGAGCTTCACAAGCTTACTTGTATCCTGAAACAAAGAAATCTGCTTTGGGTGGCTCTTCTTCACATACTGTACGTTCATAGTTCAAGTTCCTGTTTGCTTTTGGTACACATTTAGACACAGACAGATGCCAAGAGTAGAAAGAGATGGACACACAAACTGTTTTCTGGAGCCAAAAAGCAAGCCAAGGTGCACAAAGAGGTGTCTCTTTTGGAGCGCTTAAGACTTTTATTAGACTCCAGTGAAGTCTGACAGCGATATCAGTTGCCCTGACAACAGCAGGCTGTACCGACCGTAAAGCCCCTCAGGGTAGATTCGTGGCTTGTGTGAGGGCGTCACATCCTCCTTTAATCATTAAAGAAGCAGGAAGACCCCCCTCCTGCCAACCAGCATTAGTATTTAACCCCCGCCCCCAGC
>BJFM01000743.1:75334-103450 GCA_016586285.1 Arothron firmamentum | reverse complement strand
TGTGTGTGTGTGTGTGTGTGTGTGTGTGTGTGTGTGTGTGTGTGTGTGTGTGTGCGCATATACATGTGCCTCTTTCAGCTCTATAAATAAGGTAAGTCTCTTTTAGTCAGGAACTAAACCCATCAGGAAGTGTGTAATTTTACATTTTGGGTCTGGTTTTTGCCTAAAATCATCATGCATGCATTTGGGATTTAATGAGTACTGACTGCCATTAAACAAAAAACAAATGATAATAGTGCAGCTGACTGAGCTACAGACGCCTCTTCCTCTGCTGGAAACATTCAAGCAGCAGTCTTCACATTGGAAATTGTAAAATGTATGAAATCGACTGTTTATGAAACTGTTTATGAAATAATATCTCGCACAGCATTTCAGCCCGGGGGAATGGAATACTACAACCACAGCACTGACTAAAAATAATAGAAGTGTGAGTTAAAGTGTGGGACAGTTAGAAATTGCAACCATGTCATTAGCTACGGTAGCTACAGCTACCTACACAGCATGTGACTAAACCCACGTGCCTTAGAGCTAATCGAATAGGATGAACACTGTGATAAAATTAAAGTGACTTTGCTTTGTGCTCACATTTACACCTGTCTGTGACTGTTAAAATGCAAAACTTTACTCACATTATTTCAGTTATACAAATGTGATAACCTCTCAGTTGTCAACGTATATGTTTGTTTAGTCTGACTGGTGTCTCGGGCCACTTTCAGGGTGGGTTTAAATAGTACTTCTCTGTATTACGGAGGACAAATAAAGTGCGATTACACATCAGAGTTAAGAGGCCACCCTCAGTGCTGCCGGCACATGGTAAATATGTTCTGCTCAAAATAATCACAGAAAGTCTTTTGTTTCTGCAGCTTGTTTTTATTGCTGACAAAGTCGCTTTTTCAGTTCTAAATGCTTTCTTAGTTTGGAGTGTGGTCTAGACGTGGCCAGTAAACTCTGAGGAGGCAACGTTTGGTGTGAATATGCAACTTTTTGGACTAGAAAGACACAGTTGTCTACAGCTTCAGTATATCTGATGATGTCACAGCAGCTGCACAGATTATCGATAAGCAGCATTAAAGTTAAAGTTACATCTGTAATGTGTCTGTAGTACATAAAGTGAGGAGAAGTCAGGAACAGAACGTCCCCAGGAAGAAAAATCATCGATGTATTTCAACAAAGGAGCTTGGATACTAACAGTGCTGGTGGTACTAGTATAATTATTAGTTGTAGTATTACTACAATTACTGTTATTTTAATATTATAACACACAAGCTTGTTCATATGATGCATGGGTGTGGAAGCAGAAATAGACATCAAGCCCACTTTGAAGTGCCTGCAGGAGGAGACGGTGAAGAAGGATTTCAGAAAATAATGTAATGAGTCACATGACACATAATGTTAATGTGCACCTAGTGTGCATTTCCTTTTGCTATTTGCGTTGCACTTTTTAGGGGGTCCAGTGCAAAAATGTGTCAGAAATAATTAAAATAAATGAAGAAGTTATAAAATACCGGTACATGATGAGCATTTATAAAAATATTTCTTATTTGATTGTTCTCATGAAGTGCCTCGTTGTAATGCAACACTAATCTGGATACAGTTTTACACCATTTTTGATAATATTTTATTAAGGATTTCATTAGTTTTTGAAAACATACAAGGAGAATTTTATATTATAAAATCATTTTCATACATGTAGTTCTTCATGTCAATATTGATCATTCTTCATAATGATCAGTGTTGTTTTTAAACAGTTTCACTACATATCAAAGTGAAAATTTTAAGTGTCTCCATAAAACAGGCTTTACCAGTGTTTCGCATTTTGAACTGATAATGATGCTGAAGTAAAAAGTCCTATTTATAATAATTAATTTACTCTATACATGTACAGGCTTTCTAAAAGTTCTATAAACGGAAATGTTTCTTACTTAATTTTACTTTGTCATACATCATTCATTATGGGCCAATGTTCCTATGAAATTATTAATGAGAAGTACCAATAAAAGTGCCATTTTTGTAGCACCATATCTCAACATTTGCTCTTCTATTGAATAATGCATCATTGATTACTCATGGCTGTTCAGTTTTGTGATGCATAATGCTCCTAAACTTATACTAAACCTTACTGGAATCATCGTAGAGCATTATATACCTTTATCAAATATAACCCACATGCAGATATAGGTGAACCCTAAAACAAAATAGTACATAGGAGAATAAAGAAGAATAAATTATAATTTTTACCAACATGGTGATTTAATTTAGTATAGCAAAGTTTAAATGGTTATAGTAAGTAAGGCAGAGATTTAGATTCACCCGATCTGTTTTTGAAAAATCTAACAGCAATAATGGGAATGCTTGAAGTGAATCATCAGCCGGGCGTTTTGGACAAAACACTGATTACCCCAGATGAGCTGAGAGTCCAGAGCCAGTCAGCACCTCTCTGTGGGCTTGGGTATTTTGTTGATGTTGCTTTGTGTCCAGGCAGATTTCAAATCCGAATCCTGGCTTCAAGTGCGAGTCAGTGATGTGAAAAGAACACACGGTTCAACCCAGCACGGGGAGCGTTTATTCAGGCAGTTGACTGTTTTGTTCCTGAATTACATGACCATCCTGTGTAGGACACAAAGGAACCAACACAAACAGAAACCTGATCTCTTTTTCAGTGCTTTAATGTCCATTCAGCCAAAGAAGAGAAGGGTTGTGTGTGTGTGTGTGTGTGTGTGTGTGTGTGTGTGTGTGTGTGTGTGTGTGTGTGTGTGTGTGTGTGTGTGTGTGTGTGTGTGTGTGTGTGTGAACGAGAGAACATTGGACTCGCCATTATATTTGATTCCAAATGAACTCCATTTCATTGTCTTAAAGAGGCTCCAAGAGGAAAGGAATGCAGGACTATCTTATCAACCAGCTATTAGTTGCTATAGCTCCATTTTTATGATGACAGAGAGGGACATGGCTGCGTATCAGACGCCTCCCCATCAGATCATTGATAATTGTAGAATATTTATGGTATTCCTTAGAGGTAATGGTTCAGCCTTATTTACCTTGTGATAAGGCTTTATTGCATTTATGACAGGGAACTAAAGCAATTAACCAGTTGTTGGCAAACGATCTGCTGGCCCCTCCCTGTGTGTTTGTGCGTCTATTTGTGTGTGTTGCCAAAGTGGCTGAAGACCCGAGCTTAGCTGAAAGATACCATCTGCCATATCACACACTTCAGGGCAGGGACACACAGAATCGACCCACCTTTAAACATGCCTGCTTGCTGTGTGTGTGTGAAATGCATGATTCACTACAGCGAGTCAAACTTGTTTAATGTGTCTTTAAAGACTCACACTGGTCATGAGTTTCTGTCTGCTAAAGTCAGCATATCATTAGTTTTGTCACAGATAACTTGACTCAAACAAAACCAGGCTGCTGACATAGGACCTTTATATTCTCTTTATATTATGCTATGCCTTCCTGCTGTTAAAGAGAGCATTGTTGGCCCCTGTGAGTGTTGAAGCATGTTACCCACGTGCCAGGTTCCACTAAAAAGGGTTAATGGAAGATGCTCTTTCATGCTGCCATTCTTTTCCAAGAAGCTCCATTATGTAAATGAAATAATTTAACCCAACAAGGCAAAAGTGTCACATTTCCATTAACAATGCAAAACAGGACTGGGTCTGGGAGGAGAGGGATGGAGTATACTTTTTAACAATTATATTACCACTACATAAATGAAACCTGGACCTTTTTGATTCTTGGAAATCATGAAACTGTTCTCTTCCTTGTCCTTATATTAATTTTTGAATCAAAATTTGAATAGATTTCAAGCTTTATTCTCGAAGTGTTGTAAACTTACTTTGCTGACTTAGTTTTTGTTTCAACATTTATTTCTGACCTTGCAGCATAAAAACAAAGGCTCTCTAGCTAGTTGGATACCTGAGGGTAAAGCCCCACCTACAATCATTATCCCCACAGCTCCAGACCTTTTTAAATTGGCGCTCTTTCCTGTTTTGCCATTGAGCCAGGCTGCCACCTGCTGTGTACTTGTGTCTTTAAAAAGGTGTGTACTTGAGTAAATTGCTGGTATTCAGTCAGCATTAATTAATGAGGTGACACTGAAGAGAGACTCATTTTTACAGATATTGAGGGTTTTAATCTAAATACCCTTTACCCCCACAAATCAGGCAACTCCAAATGTTTTGGTGATATTTATTCAGAAAAAAAAGGGGGAGAGGGGCAAAACTGCAAGGGGAGACAGGAATTCATTTACATAGTGTATGAACAGTTACATCGATGTTGATTTTAAAGAACGTAGTTCTGTTGGTGAAGTATATTATACATTATTATCTGGGCAGTGAAGAAAAATATAAATGGAGAATATCTGACACACAGAAACTGGAAATGATATTGATAAAGACATAAACAAGATTACATTATTGTGAACTTCACAAAACATTAGAAAGAAGAATAGAAGACAGAAAAGCCCATTCAGGTTTAGTGCTCATTCAAATAAAGGAACCTGACTTTTTAAAGGACCTTTTTTAATAACGATTGTTGGGCTTTGGTTGAGGTTTTTCTTTAAGTACTTGAGTTTATTTAAATCTCAGTTGCAAACCTCGCAAGTATTCGAGATCTTCCGTCCCACAAAAGTCACAACTCCTTTTTATTTCTTGAAGAGCTGAAATAAAAAGTGTTTTCACTGAATCTGACTGTGTGTGACGGGGCACACTGACCTAGAGGCATTTCTAGGTTTGGCTTCTCAACCACAGTGGACTTTGTTAAGGGTGCCTGTGCACCACTCTGTAGTTTAGTTGAGGCTTTTTGTGTTTGTGCAAAAACTGAAGTAACATAACCAAAAATATCTGTTTACCATTGTGGGTGTGAATAAATTTAGCTGGCATCTTTTCACTTCGATGAGCTTGCTGACCTGAACACAAAAGCTACATTTACAAATGTTTTATGGCAGACACGAGCAAAGCAGGCAGAGTTCACAACAAAGACTGTGTAAATGTGTGAGCAAGTTAACGGCTCCGGCGGTACCGTGCAGGACCTCCAGACAGGCTCTTATTTATGTGAAAGTGTTACCCCCTCCTCGCTGACCCTGTAGCTAAAGGGGGGAAGGCCCAGGCTGTGATGGTTATCTTCGGGGTAGAGTTACAACGAGTGGCAAAGGGATAGAGGGGGGGGAGGTGAACACCGGGGGTCTCGAGACTTTTCCTCGTCACAGAGGGAACCGCTGTTATTTTAAGAGCAGTTTTATTTTGTACAGTCCTTATTTCCAGTACTACACCTGCGCTTCTCAGAGGTTCCCAAGCAAGGGGGGTATCTTATACATCAATTATGTTCATATTAGGGGTGCAAAACATATTTATTCAAACAAAACAATCAACATTATTGTAAGGCAAGCAAACCAAATATATTCTGTGCAGGGGGTAAATAGAAAAATAATAACCACAGAAATGTCATTGATGGAAGAAAAATGATGTTTTCTGTTTCCTTAGACCCTCAGATGTTTCTGGTTGTTTTTGGAAACTGGCTTTCAGTATAAATCTATTGTGACTAATGATGAATGGAGAAACTTGAACCCCCCATTACACCTTTACACACTAACAGGCCTCTTTGAATGCTTCTCTCTTTCTTTCTGCCAAACACACGCTGACAATGAATGATCATCAGCTGGAAATCATGAGGAAATCTTAGTGATCTAATGGAGTCAGATCTGTTTGGCTAAATTAGAGGTGGCATAAAGGCCACCATCCTGTTCACCCACGTTCAAATTTATGTAACTCCGATGACATTTATAGCAGCCCATTAACACCAACAAATTACCCAGTCCAGCTTCTGAATGCTCCCAGTTCCATTTGTTTCACACTTGAGTTGTAGACCTATTAATCACTCCTGCTGCTGGCTCTCATTAAAACTTAAAACACTGAAGAAAAGTTCTGGTCAGCTCAGCATGATTGTGGGACTAAAATATTTAGCGTATCTGTGATTCAGGGAGTAAACTTTGATACAGCGGCAGGAGCGTGTTCTGGCTTCAGCACGGAGAGTGTATATAAATCTAATCTGACTCCATGTGGAACCAGTGGTTCACCAGTCTGTTGTTCAGTGGGCCTTCAAACTGTGAAGGCTTGCAGGAAGCAGATTAGATCAGCGGAGAGTAAATACAGAACCGGGCCAATGCTATTACAATTCTCATGTTCAAAACATGAGCACAAAAGGGACCTCACTGGCCAACTGTAGCTATCTGAACACGGCGCTCTGACAGATTCAAAAGATTAGATTTATAGTAACAGTGATTTTATGGTGTCAGAAATATTCAAAAGTACACCTTGTTCATTTTCTACTTGATGCAAAACAAATAGTACATAGTTAAATAGTTTTTTATTTGTAATGTTTTTTTGTCCGTTCGGTCGGTCCCCTGGTTAGACCTTGTCTGCCTCTTTTCTACTTCATTTCCAAGTCAAGTTAGATGCTGACTATCACGATGAAGCCAATGTTTGAATGAGGAAATTATTTTAAAATGTCTTCATTAGATGAAATTGCAAGCATTAAAGTGACTTTTAAAGCCAATCTCAAATGCAACACAAGTCAGCAGCCCCAGGAATTACGGCTCTGAATCATGCAGAGAAAAGCTTCTGCATCCGAGGTTTATGTGTGATACATCGGTGGTGGAAGCGCGCTGCTCTGAATGTTTTATGCAGATGGCCCTGAGTGACTTGACTGGAGAGAATGCAAACAGGAAATAAAAAGTATGACATGTGTTTGGGGAGACTTCTTCCCCTTCTTCAAACTGGGTTAATTAGCTATGGGGATAAGAGGCTGTTAGACGGGAGAATCCTGAGACCTCCTGATAACATGAACTTGGCAGACTCCACAGTGCCATTACTGACAGGGAGGCATCTCATCCACCCACAGTGGGTCTCAAACACTTTAACAGTCTCAGTGCAAACACCAATCACAGCTGTCTAAATGTGAGGCCATGCCAATTATTTTTACATTTGTTGTAGCTGGAGGTGACTCTCTGACAATTTCCATGTCAGCTATCCTTTTTTTCCCTGAGTATTTGGAAAGCCAACTGGTACTTCTAAATTAGATGCTTCAGACTGGTTTTTCTGTGGCCTGTCATTGTTGCAGACATCAGGACTCGCTCCCTGTGTTCTGCCGAGAGGAGGCAATGCTTTCGGGATATGCTCTCAGAGTGTCCTGATTGAATTTCATCATTCTTTTGGTTGAGAAGCCACAGCAGCTGTGTCAGTAAGCAATGAGTTGTGTGCTCGAAATGAACTTTCATCATAAGGCCTGCAGATCGAGCAAACTTTTAAATAGCATGACATAGAGTTTGTACACAAGCCCTTCCTTTGGTACAGAAATAAAAAAAACCCATCTGTAAAATGAAATTCTAGCTGAGGCAACAGCGAGAAAATGAGAAAAGAAATGAACTTCTAATTGGGTTTGCTGTGTGATTATAACTTTAAACATCTAAGACATAAATACATGTTGCCGCCGCTGTGATTGCACGGTTGAGTCCAGCGGTAGGCTGCAACAGCCTCTGGAGACTGAAAGGTGATATGGAGGGGAGACAGCAGAATAGAAAAAAGGAAACAGATAGACAAATGTGCAGTGCTGAGCAGGAAGTCTGCCCGGATGGGAGGGTGGTTGACTGTTGGGGCTGTGTGTCTGCATAAGCTCAGTGACACCTCAGCAGAGTTTATCTCCAGACCCTTTGATAAGGATAGCTTCTATCTGCAGTGCATCCGTGCACAGTCTAAAGTCAACAGTAAAGAAATACTAGCCACCACATTTGCAGTTTATCAATATTGACTTGTTATTAACCATGGCGCATAAAATTAGGAGTTATACCCCTCAGGTCACCCATAACTGGTTCTGCTTCCATTTCTTTTAATCTCAGGTCGCACACACATCCTGTTTTGCTGCTGTATGCAGTGTTATTTTTGGCAAACCAGTTATCAAAATGTTGCTGGCTATGGTAGTGGGAAGCAGGCAGGGCAGAGATTTATACAGGCCACCAATCTTCCTGTCATGGACAAGCATTGCTTTAAGTGTTTTAAGAGAATCCAGTCTTAAAATTGAACACAGTTTGTTTATGTTTTTCAGTTCTTCAATTCTCATTTGTGATTGCAAGCTAATATTGTAAATCCTCAACAACTCCATAGATGCAAATGATTACTTGAAAGGCTTTTTCAACTAAACAACCAGCTCAGTAGGATAATTTAATTTAACAAAATGCAAAAACTAATTAAGAAATTCAATTTTCATACTCTGTGTATTTCTGATGGGTCAATGACTAAACCCACATTGGACACAGCTCTATTCCACACATCTGTTTCCTGTCTTTCCAGTTCCTGCTCCACTCCCATCCTGGCTTATGCTTATTGTCAGGAAAAATGACAGAGAAAAAAATGAACATCAGGATAGAGGCAAAATACTGTTGTCTATGCCATACAATACCAAGAAGAATGCAGGGAATTATACATCGGGGAAAATAAACAACCTTTTCACAAACGAATGGCCCAACAGAGAGGGGCTACTTCATCAGGACGGGGCTCAGCAGTTCAGGTATGTGTACTGGTCAGAGAAGATCACTGGTTTAAGAGTAGAGTCGAAGGAGCCCCCAGGTCAAGTTGGAAAAACCATCTCTGAACAGAGATGGTGGACTGAGACATTTCCTCTCACCCAATCATAATGCAGTCCTACACTCCTCCATCAACGATCTAAACGTTCACATCTTTTCACATGGTGACTCACCATCATGTGACCCTGGAGACAAGGGGGAGAACACACACACACACACACACACACACACACACACACACACACACAAGTGAAACTAGGCCAACAACCTTGTAAACAACTCTCATATTTTCAAGCTCTGGCTCCAGCTTTTTTCGGAACTGAAGAAACCTTTGGAGACGAGGCAAAATATCTTTAAGAACCTAACCAAGTCCAGTTGCCTGCAGAGATGAAGGTTTGGTTGAAAAATGACCTGGATGTATAAGAACCTACTACTGAGCACTGCTGCAGAGTGCACACTTTGATAAAGTTATATTTTGTTCATCCAGCCATGTCTGCTGTTCCTACCCCCCAAAATGAAGTCACCCCAACAAGAATAAAAGTAACTGATGGTCTTGTCTTTGGTTCTGACAGGTATGAATCTGTCTGGAGGAGCCTCAGAGCCCGGAAACATTCTCTATTACAGTATTATTAAAAGGAAGAAAAGTATAGTGTAAAGTGCAGATGTTCCCAAAATGGATGTCGGTAACTCACTATGTCTGTACTCATCTGAATAACTGCTGGCATCACAAACTACCAGCTAATTTCAGGATTTCTGGCTAATTAAGGGAATACTGGTAACCTCTTCCTAGGTCACTGATCACTGATGTTTATTGAAAGATGTTAAAAATCCTTTTCTTCATTATCCATGAGTGCTCAAACAACTGTTAAAAATGAAATATCCTGTTGTTCCAGTGCTACTGTGGTCATATTTCAATTCCAAGTTGAAAGTCAGCTGTCTGTTTGCTGTTATATATACGTACTAATATCACTAATACCATGTTTATTTTTGCTAAATTAATGTCTGAAAACCCTTTCAGAAACATGAATCAAAGACACTGTTTTGTGAAGATGTATTATTTTGGGTGAAATGTACAGAAATATAAGAACAAAATATATAGTAGAGTGTGTATAACAATAATTGTGTTTTTTTGTGCGTGGACAAAAGATGGAGGGGTCCCAGGTTTAATTTTAAAATCAAGATTTCTTTTCAAGAATTTAAGTTCTATTCAAATCTTACACCATTTTTTGTGGCGAGAGAGAGAGGGGGGGAGAGAGAGAACACACATAAAAGGAAAACAATAGATTATTTTGGTGAAAGATGCAGAACAACAGCAGGTTTACCTTTCCCTCTGCACCTACACTGTATTACTTTCATTGTAGCGAAACACTGTCTTACCAGGGGAATGCTCTGACAAAGCCTTCATGTCACCATTGTACCAAATGTTGAAGAATGTGGACGCCTTCCTCAGGAATGATGCCACACACATTGTGGGAGTCAGCTACTCACTGTTCTCCTCCTTAGTTTGGAGAGAATTTCTGTGCATTGGTAATGCAAGTGTCACTGCTATTTGACTCAAGATATGCATCTTCTTCTTTTGGGGGGGTGGTTGTTTCTTAACTAAATCAAACCTTCTGATTGGTTATTGCATGTTCGATGAAATAGACAGTTGCTAATTACAGGAAGCACTTGTAGACACTCAACAGAGGGTTTGTCTGTAGGTGAATAAAAATCCATGGTACACTGAGTAAATGTGCGGTTTGCTGATACACAGTGTAGTGACAATATAAACATTATGAACAAATGCTTCGACCACACCTTCATTTCTAAATGGAGTCGCTAACAAATGATTTAAAAAAGACTCCCCAATGATCAAATGAGCTCATCTCCAGCCTTGCAAATGAAAGGCGGACGGTCCAGTCAGACAGTGTGCATTAAGTAGCGGTTGTCCTGGTGAAGAAAAGCCCCTGGCAGCCAGGCTGTCTGGGGTTGATGTTTCACTATCTTCTGCTATCAAGTATCTTCCATTGAGCCTGATGAATCACAGGATTACACGGAAAACAGAGCATTGTTGTCTGGAGGCCCAGGATTCATGTCTCTTTCTCCACCCACCACTGTTCCCCTTTGCCCACCATGGTCATAAACCCTGACAGTGACCCTTCTTTCACGTTCCCCACTGTTGCCATGTGTGTGGGTGTTTCTAACTACTTCTGTCTCTTTAGCTATCCATACTCTTTCTCTCTCATCATGTCTTTCCCTAATTTGAATGACCACAGGAATGACCAAATTTTCCTCATGGATCACACAGACTGCAGGCTGCTGGACTACCCTCTGTGATTTAAATTAAAAGCATAAATCAGCAAATTATGTCATTAGGATGAAAATTGATGGCTGTGAATCCTTAGATAGGAGTGTTCCATACCTGATGCGAGATTAGCTGGTATTTCCAATTGGATGATCGTCTAGGAGGGGCCGAATTAAACCACTAAGATGGCGACGTGCAACGAGTTCCCCAACTCAGATCTCTCTCTCTCTCTCTCTCTCTCTCTCTCTCTCTCTCTCTCTCTCTCCCTCTCTTTTCAAGTGCCTGCTTGGCAGAGGTCTGCACACTCCAGTGCTTTTCTAGTTGTTTTTTTTTCAATATATTGATGTTCTCTTGGGTGTTTATGGAGAGACGAGGGCGTGGCATTGCATCCCATAAAGAGAGGTAATGAGGACTGGGAAAATATAGTAGAGTTCAATGCGTCATCATTTTTTTTTACGAGATCCTCACCAACAGCCCCATTTATAACGAAGACAACAACCAGACGTACTGATGAATCAGAAATGTCCAGAGAGGCTCCAAGAAACTTCCCCGGCCACAGAAACAGCAAGACAGGAATACGCACGCACGCACACACACACACACACACACACACACACACCATGGATAACCACAGCCTTTCCACCAAGAGGGAAGAGCGAGAGAGGGAGATTGAGGAAGATTCGGCTTTGTGTGTTGCAGAAGGTCTGAGACAGATGTCATCAACAAACCAAATCTTTCATCTCAGCAGCCACCCCTTTCAAGCCTGCCAGCTCATAACGGGAACACAGAAAACAAAAAGCTGCATTTTATATGACAGACCATTCAGATTGATGAGGATAAACTTTGTTATTTCAAACCTTGTTTTGAATTAAAACCAAATGCTCGCACTGCAGCTACACACTTGTTCCACAAGCAACACTTGTGAATTAACACTCTAAAAACAGTGCTGTAAGTTCTATGTTTTCCCCACTTAAACACAAGCCTAAAGCAGGTAAACGGGATCTTTCCTTCAATGAAAAAAAACTGTTATATGGCCTAAGAATAACGCGACTATAATTTACTTGCATTACAATTTGGCTGTGGCTGCTGTGAACTCACAGTTACTGTGATCTGTTAATAGTGCTCTGTTTGGACAGATGAGAAGCAGCAACAGTCCTGAGTTATGCCCTGGCTCTGCATCTTCACCCTGAATACACAGTTACATGAAGACACAGGCATGCAGACATGTACCACATGTGCCCTAACTGGACATTGTGTTGGCACCAGTGTACCCAGCTGACCATTCTTATGTAGTAACCTCTCCCAATTTTTTTGTTGCTGTCAGGCTTGTTCTATTATTCTCAGTTCTATCTCCCTCCCACTTGTGACAGTGGGGCAACTGAAGCTGCCCCTTCTGCTTAGTTACTGTGTGCTACTTATAGAGTCAGTGCTGCAGTGATGGGAAAGTTTGTGGTGGTAAACCCTGGCTATTACTCCTTTCTCCCGGTCTTAGAGACGTCAGTACGGTTTGGAAAGCCTCTCCAAAATGCAGAGAATTATAGGCCTGTGTCACTCACTTAAACCTGGCCAGAGACTCACACCATTGTCTTTTTCATTCGAATTGCATTGGTTTGTTTGTGTGTCTGTGTGGTTAAGTGACTGTGTTCATTCCATGTCACTTTCTTTTGTGCATGTCTGCACTGTTGCCTACATGTGCGTTTACTGTTTGTGGTGAGGTGAGCAATTACATGTGGAAGAAAGAAAGAAAGCAGCTAGAACAAAGCTTCTGTTTTATTCTTGTTTCCAGTTTGTTGATCCCATAAATAGGGTTTGTTTACAGCCAAAGAGGTCTAGTAACATTTTATTTTACACTCACAGATGCTGATGAAAGTGGACTGAGAATTTCAAGTGAGTTGAGTCTCTGCCGGCATATAACAGTAACGGTATATAAAGACAGGGAGGAGAGGAGATGGATGAATGGGCGGAGGTGAATTCTTTAATGAAGAAAAGAAAGCTATCTGATGATAAGAACATATGCCTCGTGCCATCACAAATGTGGAATGCAACAATATTTCAGTGTCGCTTTGAGGAACCGGAGTTGTGTATCTCTCTTGAGTAATGCTGCAGCGCTATTAAAAGCCTGTGCCTGTGGCTATGTATCCTCCCGATAGGATGCTTTAGGACAGGCTATGGCTTGTGTTGGCTAATGTTAAACATTAGCAATATCCTGAGCCAACAATCTTTCGCTCTGTTTGTTTGAATATCATATTTCCCTGGAAACTGCATATATTGTCAAGGGTATGCTGGATCCAGGTGAATGGTAAAAGCAGTGCACTTCCTCGCTAATTGGTAAACCAAGAGAGAGCCCACCAGTAAAGCCTGGATGTTAATTTGGCATGTATGCAAACAAGAGCAAGGAGGAAGGAAAGAAGGGAAGGCTGTCATTGTTTGCACAGGGAAGTGGGAAATTGTGCTATGGCAGAGAAAAATAAAGCTCTTTGTTCACCAAGCTGACAGTCGGCCATCTGGACTCATTGGGAACCACTGAGCCAAGTGCATTTAGTGAAATCAATTTAATCCACAAAAACACACAAATGATGGTGCCTGTGTGCAAGAGAGCATAATCATTAAGAACAGAAATGCAAGAGAAAACATCAAATAAAATGTTGTGCGTAAACAGGTTTCAATTCTGAATTTAGGAGCCAAGTCATTCTAGATCAGCAATAATTGTGAAATGTCATTGCAATGTTATCATCAGTGATAAACGAAGGCTGATGGAATAGATGGGCAGATGTCCACTGGTATTTTTTTATCTACTGGCTTGATGCCTTAAATTATGTGAACAATGTGCGTGCTAGAATTTTTACATTTGTTCTCCAAAGTGTTCCATTTTTTTTAGGCAAAGTCAGTCAAGTTTCTGTTGAACAGCTTCAATTCAGCTTGAATCTGTGTTGTCTATATAGGCCCTCTGGATCAGTCAAAGTTCTTGTAACTTTTCACTTCCCTTTTTTTTAATTTATTGTTATTGGATACAACATTTAGCTGTTGCATGATCAAGGCTTAAACAAGCAGCTGTTCCCACTGACTCATTTGAAGCAATATTGTACCAACAGAAATAAACCAAGAACTTCACCAGAGAGGAATGCTGTTTGTAATGCTGTCACTGCGTTTCCAGTGAATGGACAGGATGGCATTGAATATTTTCATTAGCAAAAGGGTTCAAGGCAGAGAGGGAAACGAAGAAATTGAGAATGGCTTTAAAGGCTTCACTTGTTTGTCCAGCAGTTTTTCTTGCATAATCACCTCAGTGAGACATTTTGAACCTATGTAATATAGGTCCTCTGAAGATAGTGTAGATAGAATAAAGGATAACCTGACATCATTATTAGTCATCAGAAGCATCAGCACCAACTCTTTCAATCAGTGGGGTTTAAATATAAATATGAACTCTAATAGCGACACAACCTGCAAGTGTCGTTCTAATTGACAAAAGTCAGGATGATATTGTACTGTAGGATCCTATCCTGTTGTCTTAATGGAAGACAGAACAAATTCATAAAAGTTCATCTCTGAGCTGACATATAGAGGCATAAAATATCATAAACACTTCCTTGGCGATGAGATTTTTTTTAGATTTTCCAGTTAAAATATCCTTCACATTTTCAGGAGGACGGAGGAGTACTTAACAGAGTCGACATTGGAGAGAAAAAAAAGGAATGTATGACTGTTTATTAGATCGCAGTGCTATCTTGCACTGAATGTCCTCATTTATAAACGTGTCAGGAATTGTCAGTACCTTGGAACATTCTGACTCTATGAGATTAAGATTTATATTATTTTAATTGGACTATATTGACACTGTTCAGAAAAATAAAGGAAACACTTGAATCACACATGCCAAATCGTGACAAATGAAGTATTCCACCTTCGTTGAAAATAAATAGCCCGTGGATATGGATCCCAGGACTGTGTTCAGAATCTATTTTCTTTACTGTATTTCCCCTTTCGGAGTAACTGGGAGGTGCTAGAGTCTATCCCTGCTGCATACATGGAAGGCAGGGTACTCCCCTGGGCGAGTCTCCAGCTTATCACAGGGTCCTACCTGGGCATTTGGGGATTCGGTATTTTGCATCCAGCACACAGCCACAAATCTACACAAATTTCACAGTGTCACAAAATAAGATTCTGTTGTGCTCCTGATGACATCTGGGGGATCTCTTTCCAAACCTAAGTCACACGTCAGTCAGAGTGGCAAAACTGAGATGCACAGTGTCCACTGGTGCTCACTTGGATTCAGGTCTGAGGATCGTGGAAGCTAGCAAATTGCATCAATGATGAATCTGCCAGTTCTGATGTTTTCTGGTAAATGCCAGCCAGGCTACATGTTTCTGGCCTGTGAGCAAAGGATGCACTTGTGGACACTGAGACCCACACCTGTGGAGCTTCTATCTGACAACTCTGGCAGAATCATGCACAAAAGTGTGGAGATCACTTTAAAGAGTTCTGGCATTGTTTCTTCTGACCTTGCATGCAGTATACAAATGCTTGG
The DNA here is from genome assembly GCA_016586285.1 of Arothron firmamentum. NCBI lineage: Eukaryota > Metazoa > Chordata > Actinopteri > Tetraodontiformes > Tetraodontidae > Arothron > Arothron firmamentum. The sequence continues at coordinate 88,063 of BJFM01000743.1, read as the reverse complement.
CTTGTTTGTGTGTACATATCGATAGAAAAATTAGGCAGATGCAAAAATCCATTGTTTTGTGGCAAATACCTCTGAGTCAGTGCGTCTCCACCCTTCCACCACAGGCCTCAGGGGTCAGGGAAAACCCAAGGATGTACCGGATGTAGATGAAAAATGACAAACACATACACATTTTGGTTGTCAGAGATGATGTGGTGAAGTCAAATGGTTTCATAAGTAATTTAGAGTTTTAATGTTGTAATCCAACTTTAATTAAGTAGATTTTGAGCCCAAAGTTTACCAAATATCTGACTACATTAAAAAAAAAAGTGTTGGAAGTAATTATGTGAGTTTGTTCTTGACCGATTGTACCATGTTGAAAGTGTGGTTCAGTTTTTTACATCATTGCTTTCAACAGAGACAACATGGAAAATTGGCAAGTCCTGTCACTCCTGTATATAGTCAGAACTTCCACTATGTTTCCAAAATGTAATTTGCATCTCAAACTGTTGAACCATTGGTGGTTCAACTGAATTTTACACACACACACACACACATATTTACCTCCACCAAGGGAGGAGATGATGTAACAGCCAGCATTAGTTGTTCTGCCCAACTGACTGTTAGCAGAATGATTCTAAAAGTTATAAATGAATTTTAATGAAATTTTCAGGAAATGTTTTACATTGGGCCAAGGAACAGCTCGTTAAATTTTGTTGACATTCCAGATTCCAGAGGGACCTTGACCTTTGATCATTAAAGATCAAAGGACAAGGGGTTTTGATGATAAAGCAACCTACTATCTTATGTAACCTATTACTACTGCCTATACCGTATACTCTATATGACAGGTGTAAGTCACAACACGTAGGGGAATGAGCTGCTCGGTAGTGGTTTGTGCTCTTTGAGTGTTTTTCTAGTTTATTCACGTGAGGATTTAAGCAAGTACGACAAAGCCCGTCCGTAGCATGACAACATCTCAGGAGATGAACCGATATCTTTATGCACATTTTTGTGCTCTCGACTGGACAATGTCAGTATCTTGAAACATACAATAACATTCCGTTGCAAGATTAGACACACTGTCCTAGACGGCATTTTCTATCTGCCACCACAGACATCTTCATGTGGCATCTGACTGATAAAAAATATTGAAATGTTTCTGTCTTCATTCATGCCTCCTATCCAGGGTCCCAGGTAGCGGAAGGACTGGAGGAGGAGGAGGAGCAGGAGGAGGAGGAGGTGATGGTGGTAAGGCTGATAAAAAAGGAAAAAGACTGGGACTAGAAGAGAAAAGAATGTGTGGAAGCTAAATGTTTTGACAAATATTTTGTGCTGGTGTGTGTCACAAGAGATACAATCACAGGACCTGAGACTCTGCCAAGTTTCTTGATCACGTACAATATAAATCAGTCCTGTATGAGATTCAGAGGATTAGTAGACTGAAAATCTGATGCCAATCCCTTATTAAAAGAAAAGTACCTTTTTTTTTATTTTGTAGGTTCATCTTGCAATCCAATGTGATTTTACCTTATTTTACTTATGTTAGAATAGGTTTTAACGAGCCCACCATTTTTACCGTGCAAAAAAGGAGATGGGATCATTCCTCATCTCCTCAGTAGTCTTTTCAGGATACTAACTTTATTTATAAAATATGCCCAGTGAGGTGGTGAAATAATAGCCAGAGGAGGTTATTGAGTTTGATTACATTTCACTCTGACATCTGGCGTGCACTGTTTGTGCATAGTTGTGCTCACCTGCCCAAAGATAGATTCCCAGTTTAACAAGTAGACTTTTTTTTTTTCCTTTTTTTTTTGAATTGCATGGTGAGGTTGTATGAAATTTAATCAATAAAATATGCAGGATAGCAAAAAGATCATGATCTAAGAAGGAGAACAAAGATGCGAAGAGAAAAGGCATTGGAGTATGAGCGGGGGGCTGTGCCCTGGTGGTTGAAGGTATTTTCAGAAAAAAAGAGACCATATCTGATTTTCTCTGCTGCCAGGTTCAGGCCTGTTTCTAAGCGAGCCCCACAGAAGCCACAGTGCTCTCCCTGCCTTCCTCTGGTGTTATTTGAGGGTTTTCTTGGCAGTGTTCAGGCACAGGATGCAGGTCATTTGCAGCAGGAAAGTACTACCACATTGCTTGAGCTCAAAGGGCCCAACTATCCCACAACAAACAAAGTGTAAACTGAGGCTGATTATAATTTAAGCCCTGGGTCTCATTCTGCTGATTCCAGAAAGCAGTCTTGAGGATATAGTTCTTTAAATTCCAGGGAGCAAGCGGATAAGAGTTCTTATGAATATATATACTGTATATTCATCCATAGGTCTTGTGGTGAGTGGTCCAGTAGGCTTAGATTCAACATGAAGTTCTCTTTTCCCAGCAGTAAATAAGTCTGGAATGCAAGGATATACACTGTAATAAGGCAGGCACACAACACAATGCATGGGGTGTGTTGACACAACTGTTTCAACATTGTGCAGACCAGAGCAGTGGAAGCTTTGTCTTCAGTCATACCAAATATCAAGTAAACACTTCACATGTTTTCATTTTGTTGTCTTCCCTTAAGTCTTGTTTTAATGTTTCAGTAATGTGTTTTACATATTGGCTCCAACAATGTAAACACGTCCCCGTTAAGGCTTCTGTTTTTCAGCCAATTGTGATGTCCATCTAAGCCATCTACTGGGGAGCAGACAGTCAAAATAAACTGGATGTCATCACACGTTTGAACATTTAAGACCTGCTTCCAGATTACTGTCGGGGGTAGAATAAGGTATTGGTACAAAATAATATAGTGACATAATGGTGATAATATACTAGCTACATTGTATGTTTTATTTGCTGGCACCTCTTTCTACTGTATATGAGCACTGTGGGCGATCTCCTTGATTATAGCCCCCTGAATAGCGGCCGATTGGTGGGCCTCCAGTATAGCTCATCTGAAAACAAAGCTTATCTGTTAATGCCAACTTGTGTAGTGTTTGGAAAAATGATGTCAGAAGCAGACATATTAAAAATTGACACAATTTACGGTATAATCTGCACTTTCCCTTTGATGTGATCTTCCAAGTTTAGACTGATGTGAAAGAAAGAATAGAGCTCTTGCGTAAAATCTGCTTGTGCAATGATCCAAAATATGCTGTACGGCTGTTTATAAAACCTCAGTGAAAGGTTAACAGCCTTCCAATGTTGTTAATAAATCATGTGGAAATTAGCCCCATTATTGATGGATGCCATGTCAGGTGTGGAAGGATAAAGAAAATCAAAGTAAAAGCAACTTGCCAAGTATCATAACATTTGCTGACACGCTTTTGCCACAGGTAAAATTCAAGAATAAAGAGGAAGTCTGGAATGTTTGTGGTTGTTTTGCAGGTGTTAATGTGTGGATGAACCCTTACACACAAGCCTCTGAAGATTTCCATATTACTGTCTGATAGATAAATCCTGAATTAAATTCACCGAGGTGTAATGGGGTCTAAAATCTTTCAACTGCTGAGGTGTGATTAGGGAATAAAAACCCAATCTATACCCAAGGTCACACCAAGTTTTCTGAATGTTCCAAGGCTGATATTTTGTGTAGAGTGCATAATGACTGCTAGATTTTTTTTAAAACTAGCAGCAGTTGCCTTTCTCAACTACAAGCTAACACAACTGCAATGCTTCTGTACTGTATTCACCTGCTATTAAAATAATTTGGAAAAACGTGTTAGTACCAAAAGCAGCAGCAGCAGCTCTTTGATTGCAATGCTCAGATCATCATTGTGAACAAGTTAAGGTAAGTACGGTTGATGCTTGCTGCTCAGTCATGTCAGATTTATCTTCAATTTACTAGCGTTTTCAGCCACTTTGATGCAAATAGATGTACCATGGAGTTATAAGAAATTGTTGGGGGTTGAAAATATCTTCTGTGAAAAATGGGAAAAAGAGGGAATGCAGTGGACATGGAACATTGATCATTAGATCAGAATGTTCAAATAAACTACATCTTGCATAATTTTACAGCTACACATTGCATTCCTCACCTATAGGGGACAGACAGCCAGCAAAGCCCCCTTATAGGGCAGGATCATGTTTGCTGTTCTCTCACATTTGCATAGAATTTTAAGTGGGTGATGGCAAGAACAAGAGAATACAGGTCTACAGAAAAGGAGACATGCAGCAGCAGCTCAGTCTTCTTTCCACAGTGGTCTCTCTGATCCCTCCCTCTGTCCAGTTCTCTCAGGGGGTTATTATTGTTAATCATCTTCTTGCTGGAGCCTAAGTGAATCCTGGATTCTGGGCAAGATGAAAGGTCAGCCGCTGAGCATCACAGACAGAGAGCCGTCAGCTGATCAAAGCCGATCCTCTCCGATGATCCTACGCTGTGTTGCTTTGATACTGTAGCTGCACAAAGAAGCACAGCACTCGGATGAATGACAAAGTTTAATCATGGTTTTAGCCATTTTTTTTCACCCTCTTTTCAAAGTAAGACAGTGCACTGTGTTAATTCTACACCCACCTTAATGAGCCACCCCTCATTTCTGTAACGAACAATTCTATGATAATATTCTCCTTTATTCTCTTTCATGTTTTTTAGTTTGGTCATTTATTTACTGAGTCACATTTGCACACCAGAACTTGTTCAATTATGCAACCATTGTACATTTAAATAGTAAGTATATTGCCACTGAATGCTGCTGTAATTATTGTGCATATGACACTAAAAATTTTAAATCTTGATGACCTTTTTATTCAATTTTATGCACTCTTATTTAGCTTATTCCATTAAGTTTCCTGTGAAGTCTGTGTGAGATAGTGTTCTGTTTTTTCTGTGGGTAACAGTTTTCACAATAAACACTACCAATGCAAGATAAGACATCAAGGTGGATCAGGTTCTGCAGGCATATTTCACTGTCTAGACTGCAGACACATGTGATAGCTGCGGTGATACCTGGAACCTGTCTGGCTTCTCATGCAGAAGCTGGAGGCTCACGCACACACCCCACCCCCAGTGGCGCAGCACTGTGAGGTGTGAATGAGTTCCTGTTACAACCTCTGACCCTTTCCTGTGTCAGGACTTGCAGTCACTTAGGGGTCAGAGGTCACCTCTTAACATGCCTTTGATCAATTAGCCTCCAGCTCACAAAGGAAGCTGGGGGGGGAAAAGTTGATGCTGATTCGATGATGAATGCTGTGAGGTGTAATTCTCATTAAAATCTCCAAAATCAGAAAAGTTGAGTTTGCAGTTTTAGCAGCTGTTTTCTAAAATGAAAAAAGGGGATAGGTTCAGATACCCAGAAGTAAATCTTAGTAAGCTGCAGCATCGATGTATCTGTATTATGATAATGTGCTTTGACAAATATCCATCCAGCCATTCATTGTCTATGGCTAAACGGGGTTGCAGATCCCAGCTGCCTTCGGTCCAGATGTTTTGAATGTGGAAAGATATTTTCGTGGACTGATGACAGCATGAAAATAAGCTTTAACAGGTTTTTAAGTTTTTGAGTAATGTTTTGACTGGCAGCTAAGTTTTCCTGAAATAAAAATTTGTTTTAAAAAAAATGACCCTTTCTACAAAACAAGTTAATTGTAATTTGACAAAAGTAACTATGTTCAATGGACAGATAATATGGACACTACTGTCAGTCAATTTATGGGTGGCATTATATATAATACATGATCAAAGCAGAGTCAACAATCTCAACATTAGGAAAAGTTCAAAACAAAGAGCAGAAAAGTTACTTTTGATTAAAAATTGTGTTGGGTGAACCTGAATTATTTCCACTGTATTCGATCTTTTCACGGTGATGTGACAGGTTGACTGCATTGATCTTTGTTCTCTCCTAATCCCCTTACACACTCTGCAGCTCTGTCCGACAGACAGGGGATGCTTTTAGCAGCCTTTATCTTTGTACTCATGCCTGACGAGGAGCCTTTCCTTTTCATCAAAGTGCAGATATCTCTTGTAATGAGCTGATTTCTGTTGTCTCAGGACATGGAGACACAATGTCCTTCTGCATGTAATGCATAAATCAGGCTTTTACTGTATCATTTCATTATACATGGCATAATTGAAATGTTAGACTGTGTTGCATTGCAGCCAATGTTTCCTGTTTTATTGCAGACTTAACTTGACTGTGCTTTTACGTATGGAATATTTCTTACTTTACCAAGCCTAGTTTTCATCCTTTTTCATCTTATGCTACTTGCAGCAGCCGCAGACATGACGGTATCTCGTACCATTTCACTGTGACGCCTGACCTCCTGCCTCCCCTCTCCACTTGCCACCTCTAAAACATGACGTTATGATAGCAACAGCGGCAGCACTCAGACCCGTGTCTTGTCTCCTGACGGCCAGAGACAACACAGTCAGCTGGTGACTTCTTTACGTTCCCGTTAGGGTCCCTTTAGACCGAAAGGTTGGGTTCTTTTTCCAGCTATAGTTTAATTAAGCCTTCGTATATCACAGTCTATGTTCGATGACCTCTCTTCAGGCAGCGTGGCACAAACATTTAGCCTCATGAGTGGTGTCACTGGGTCTCCTCAACCGAACTCAAGCCTACATGCTGACATGTTTATATCAAGTCACCTGATTTATATCCCCTGATGCTGTAGTATAACCGGGAAGAGTGTCAGCATAATGGGTTTGCAGAAGATCAGCTGCACCCACACACAACTAATTTATTCCTAATAGGAAATAATAACTAAAACCAACTGTTTCACTTATTGCAGTATTTAAAAGGACTGTGATTGTGTGTTTAGTCATTGGAAAATATTGTAGACATTAACCAACAGTTTTCTTTAAGACATATTGGCAACTGTATTTCATGGTATTTAGCCGTGATTATTGTTCGCAAATATCCTTATTGCCACACTCTATAGATACGAGGCTTTGGCATTTAAAACTCAATGAAAGCTAAAATACTGGCCAAACTTGTGGAAAACACTTCAAGTACTTGAAAATTTCAGTGGAGCGTTTTATTTTTTGATAACCTTTGTTTAACCAGGTAAAAACTCTGAGATTAGGAGTAAGATTAGGGATCTAGTATAAAATTTATGTTAATTGTAGTGACAACTTGAAAATACCTGGAGAGACAGATAATCAACAACTTTTTTATATAGATGCTTGGAAAACCTGAGGGTTAACATTACATGTGTCCATGATGTAAAATGTGCTGGGATAAACAAAAACTCAGATTATCATGTTACAATTTAGATACACACATATGCAAACAAGTCCAAATGCACATTCATGCAAGTCCACATCCAGTACACACAGGGGAGTAAATTGGATGGTTGCAAAGGTTGAGGCACCCCAGCTGCCGAGTCCCACAATAGGGTGAGAAGGTCAGGAACATTACCCGCCATTTGTACAGAGGAGAGTAGACATGTACAACAAGCCCCACCTGTCGCTATATTTATGACTTTACCCACTGCAGTTTTTGGCTTCCATCAGGCTTGACACTGGGAACTCAATCTGTCTTTTAGGCTGAAACCACACATAGTGAGTTGTTGGCCACCACCAATCCTCACACCAACTGCCCCAACTCAAGTCGAGCATGCCTCGACGTGTGGGGGTGAACGGTGTTTTCCCAATCTAGAGGAGCGAGACCAGCCACAGAACAACTCATTCCCACTTGTTTGACACTAATGCGATTCTGATGGTGTGTAAAATAATGTCGCCATTATTTTTTTATTCAGATATGTGATGATAAATCATGTTACAATCACAAACCTATGTCTAACTGAAAATGTTTTTTTTCTTACCTTTGTTACCTTAACTTGACAGTTATCATCAATGTTGTTTTATCATCGAAATGCCGACTACATTCAAATCTAAAAAAAATGGAAATTAAAGGATCTGTTTTTAGTTCTAATATTCTTGACAGTTGACAGGACAAGAACTTGTGCTGGGCTTTGCATAGCACACAAAAGAGCAAAGAATACCATTGATTTACCATTTAACTACACACTTTTTAAGTTTGGATGTTGTAAAAATATCTTCAGTTAATATCTGTGTGAAGCACAGATATGGTTTCAGTATCACAAGTATTCACTCTTAAGCAAACATGCTGTATTTAGTGTCATTCTGAATCTCCGTTAAAAATAAAGAGACAACTTTGACTTCCAGTGAAAGATTTGTAGCTTCCTGGCATCACTATGCCTGAATTTATACACACTGGGTGCACAGTGGGATCACTAGTAAATCCTCACTAATGCAGGAGCAGCCAGTGTGGGGTGAGTGCTTCACCATACTGATCCTCTTCAGCTCTGGTTAATTTAACAGAATCACTAAACACTTCTCACACATGTTCAAACACACACTCGGTCCCACACACATGCTGTCGTGGCTCTTCTCACATCATATGTTTAGATATGTAATCCTGTGGGAAGCTCACAGTCACTGGCTCAGCTCAAAGACCCCTGGCCGTGTGTACAATAAGGGAGACTTATTGAAACAAGGCTGGCACTGAGAGCCCAGCCAGTGGTGGGATTTATTTGGAGAGCAGCAGGGACCTGGCTAAACTTTGATCAGCACTTGTGCTTTACCTCCCCTTTCTCCGTCTCTGGTCAGTGAACACTGCCTCCCACAGGGCCTGGCCCTGATATCCTGGCAACAAGCTTCATTTCTGTGCTGGAGAGTGGGGCCCTGTCTCCCAATACTCTCATTGTTTCATTTCGCATGAGAACCATGCGTATGACCAAGAAGGATTTGTGGCTGAGAACTTATCTAAAACACTGCTCAGACATGAAAGTCAATAAATACACAAGAAATGTAATGGAATATGACTAACAGAAAAAGATCTGCAGCATAACATAGTTTGTTAACAATAAGTAAGTATCGATATTTTGAAATGATTATTATGCTGAAGTGTTTTTTGGTTGTTGTTTTTTTTTGCATCATCTTTAAAAGTTGTAAGTTTGTGATTAAAATGTGGAGCATGGGTTTAAAATGCAAGACTGTTTAAGAAGGGTAAAGGTAATTCTAAAACTGTCAAAGACCTCCCAGTTTTTACTTTGCTTTGTGGTTTCTGGGGAGTGTTTTGCAACATTATTCCAATAATCATTCAAACAGTCACTCCTCAAGAACCCACCCACCAGCCCTCATCTTCCTACGCTAACTCCCTATCCGATCCACATGTTGACAGGCTCAGCCAAATTACAATTACATTCTCTCCTCAGTACACAGTCGCCATCCCAGCATTTATCCAGATCATACAGATCACGACTGTTGTCATTACATTATGGAACTCTTCATATAGACTATACCATTCCAAGTAAACCACATTGCCAAATAAACCCTAATCTCTATACATGTTGAGGTAAAACTGTGTTTTAACATTGGTTTCCACAGATTCACACAGAGGGTTTTAAGGTTAAACTTCTACAGTTATGTGTGATGCTGGTGTGGGAAAAAAAAGGATGTTTGATGTGTTCCCCCACATATTGGCTCATTTGTGTTCATAAACCCTAACAAACAAGGTTGAGTTGGTGATTTATATCTTTAAAAATGTGAAGCACAGCAGTAAAGTGATGGGTCAGATAAACATATGATTAATTAAAAGTGCCACGCCTCACAAGGTCACTTATGGATGGAATTTGTGATGTCGTCCAAGATGGGCTGCCTCTTGACTATTAAACTGTTTGTACTGGATCTGTGGTTGTTGCTTCACAGAGAAACAGCCCCCCTTCCAAGCACAACTTCTTCCCAACATCCTTGACAAAAGTATTGTTCAAACTTGACCTTGTAGGTTCTTCGTTGAGTCAACAAACCCTGACTTTATGCCGCAGGGCGAACCCGGAAGTGAGCTTAACCGAAAGTAATACTTTCAGATCTGTGAGACATTTCTCCTTTCGGAATTCTCCTAAAAAAAAAAACCCAAGAGAAAGAGTGAAAAGAGGAAGAGGTCACAAGGTCAGAACACTCTGCAAGCTGCCATCCATGGCAATTGAGATGAAAGTTAGTCTAAATAATCCTGTAAAGTGCTCAGAAATTCCCCCGAGGGGTCTCCAGTGTGACCTGCAGCCCTCTGTTTTCTTTGTCTCTCCCAGCCAAGACAACACAGACACTTGAGTTCATATCCATTAGGCAAATGACCAATTAGAAGACAAGTGAATGTAGCCAGTGTGTGTGTGTGTGTGTGTGTGTGTGTGTGTGTGTGTGTGTGTGTGTGTGTGTGTGTGTGTGTGTGTGTGTGTGTGTGTGTGTGTGTGTGTGTGTGTGTGCGTGTGGTTGGAGGCGACAGGCGGGCTGTATCACAGAAAAAGGGGTTACTTTGACATCACTGACTGAACCACTTGTCACTGATGGTCTGTTGAGTGACCACTTTTGGCATGCTGTGTTTAATCATCCCTTCTTCCCTGCCATCCCCTCTGTCTGCCCCAGTCTGCACAGCTAGATAAACATTCTCAGACATATAAAAGAGGAACTTAAGAGGCTAATGGAGCTAAAAGCCCCAATGAAAATGAACGCCAGGCTAATAAATGTCAAGCTTTAATAAGCTGAACAAACAAAGACAGAGGGACGCATCATACAACATAGAAGACCCCAAACTTCTCATAAAGTTAACATGAAAAAAAAAAATCAATTCAAGGATGAGTGTGTTGTCTTTTTCCCCTCGTTGTTAGTCTTTTCCCATCCACAAATGTCAGGGCCATGGGTGCTTTTTAGCTGATTCCCACGATGACAGTGGTGTTAGGGTGAGGCTTTGAGTCATCACTCCATAACACATGTTCCACTTACTTGTGTCCAGGTCAGACACCATGACTCTCAGTACTGACAGATCAGGGTACAGTTGTGTTCATCCACATGATATGCTGCCTTCTGCTCAGTTGTCCTGCAGTTGTCCTTAGACCATATCAACAACGTCAGACTTACCAAATAGGGTTTTTTGGGTTTTTGTTTTTTTTTTACTATTTAAGAACAACCCAGAGGGATATTTCCCATGTTAGTGGGGTATATGGGTCTGGATCTTTCTACAGAAACCCTGCATGGCCTTTGACCAAAACATCATGTCTATAGCCCAAACAACTCACCTCTACTCCAGGTCAGCTGGTTTTGATTACAGGCGCAACTCAAATTGGTTGTAGATGTCTGAATTGAGAGGTGCAGACACCAGGGGTGATGACAAACACGTCAACGGGACATGATAATCAGTGTAAAGTCTGACACTTGAGTGTAGTTGGGGCTCTTTTCAGACGTGCTCAACTTCAAAGGGAAGAAACTCATCTTGCCTGAGGTCTTTTTTGTGGTACGGACCACCAGGGAGATAAATGCAGATTCTTTTTCCAAAACAGCACAAGTGAACACTTTCAGGTAGAACTGAATTGGGGAAATCAGTGGGACTGGGGTCATGGAAACCTGGTCAGTCGTAGTTCGACATCATCTAAAAAATGTTGTGCAGTATTCAAAAATACGGGCTCACTGGCTTTTTCTTGGTTTTCTTTTATGTTTTTGTCTCAACTTCTCTCACATCCAACCTAAAGATGGACTTAGTGCTCAAAAGAAGGTTTTTCCCTAAAGGGAGGTTTAAAAAGGCTCCAAATGAACAGATGTATTCTTGCCAAGCCAAGATGGATTGTTTAAAAAAGCGTGTAAGCACCAAGTAGTAATGCACACTAGATATATACACAATATTTATTCCTCAGAAAAACGGGACATCACAATGTTTGGTGTCACTGATGTCACTGAAATCTATACACCAATGTCCTTAAAAAAAAAAAAAGGGGGAATTATAACCTGAGTTGTGTAGTGTAAATACTCATTAATCATCATCCAAATATCATCATCGCAACCTGCAGAATCCAAGTGGGATTGATGCCGAGGGCAAAAAATAATGGCAATTAGCATCAAGAAGATAAAGAAATTTATTTATCTAAAAGATAGATAGATAGATAGATAGATAGATAGATAGATAGATAGATAGATAGATAGATAGATAGATAGATAGATAGATAGATAGATAGATAGATAGATAGATAGATAAAAACTTGAGACCCACCAACATGGCGCAGTTACACACTCTCATACAACAATTCACTCACACAATGGGTACTTTATTTAGATGAAAGAGCAGGTGGGGTAGGGTGGTGGTGCTGGGACAGTAGGCATATGAATGGTTTGGGGGGGGGTGAGAACAAGACATCAGGATGGTGACAGCCCGACTCGGCGTTGTCCACAAGTCGGCCCTTTGAATGCAGATTGTGTTACACTGTACGCGGCTCCCCCAGAGTTCAGAGGCATGGGGTCATTTATTTTGTGGATGTTATGAATGTCGGGGTTTGTTTTCGGGGTCAGGCCAAAGACGGATGTTTTTGCTTAGCCCTCCATACAGGGGCTCATATGGAATCCAGTGAGCTTTCAGCAGTATTTAAACTGTGTTTATATGAAAAGTTGCAGTAAAACAAACTGGCTGCTCTTTTGCAAGTAATGATCAGAATTTAAAGCCGGGATAAACCTGTGTGTGTACACTGTTAGAGTCTAATGGACACAATCTGGAAATTATAGAAGGGTTAAAAGCATTTTCCCCACCGGCTAAAGCAGCCAAAGGTCAGCAATAATAACCCAGAGCAGACTTTGCCTGATCAAGGGAGGAGATAACGCCTAACATGGTAAACCAGGGATCTGGGCCAATACCAAAGGCAGCATTATCGACCCCTTTTTCCCCCTTCTGTCCTTCCCCCTCTTTAAAACTATCTGAGTATTCACCATGAATATTCTACTTCAGCAGCAATGGTCTCCTAAAGCAAGTTAGATGCGCAAAACCC
>BJFM01000743.1:50313-75313 GCA_016586285.1 Arothron firmamentum | reverse complement strand
CCCCCCCCCCCCCCCCCCCCACACACACACACACACACACACATACACGGGGATGAAACCCCCCCAAAAAAATTCTCATCAGAATTCTCATCAGGAGATAATGCGATCCATTAGGTCCATTGGCTCTGCACCAATGTTATGTTTTAAATATTCTGCCTACTCTGAACAGATAGATCTGATCAGATACACTGTGATAGTGTAAATAAAACGGCATTTAAGTGGCGATGCAGGTTTTCAAATAAAAATCATTACTGCTGGGGCGATAAAGAGAATGAAAGAGCGACAGAGAGAAAGACAGAATGATAAGAGAGAGAGTGTGCGTGTGCAATGCGTGTGGGAAAGTCTGAAAAATGCTCAGTTTTCACACTAATCCTTGTTATTTGCCTACACTGCAGTTTTCCCCACTTTAATATTATAATCCTACTTTCCACCTCAGTGTGACTTTCTCCCAGAACAATGTTTTTCATTAAACTGGCCCTGACTCCGTGGAATTAGCACATATGACTTTTAATATGCTGCTCTTTGTGTGCCAGTTAAATTAATAACGTCTTATCTGCTGCTTCTTAGAGATGCTAGACAGAGTTTGCCATTTACAGTTAAAAATGTTCCAGAATTTCATGGTACAAATAAAGACAGAATGTGAAACCTTTTTTTTTATTTTTTATTTTTTAATGAAAAACACCTTCACCTACTTAAATAAAAGTTCAAATTAAAACTCTGATGCATAGTAGTCTGTTAAAATAAATGCAGTCAAGCACCAATATACTATTATACGTACAGCTAAGAGCACTGAGAGTGCAGATCTCTGCCAAGGTCAGTATATAGGCAGTAGTAATACAAGGTTACATACCATAGTAGGTTATCTTATGATCAAATTCCCTTGGCTTTGATTTTTGGAAGATCAAAAGTCATAGTTCCTTCAGAATTTGGAGGAACATCACTAAAATTTAATCATCTGTTTCTTCGCTCAGTATCAACATTTCCTAATTATTTCATGAAAATGTGTTAAGATTTTTTAGTTACAGTATTTAAAAATAAATAAAGGGGTGAGGCAGGAAACAGAGAACAAAACCCAACTGCAGAGCATCAAATAGGAAAAGGACTTTTGTAGATAGATAGATATGCTGAAGGGCTGTGCTGCTGAGTGCAGCACAGTGATAAATGAGTTTCAGACCAGACGCCTGGGCAATATAGAATATATGATTAGGTTCTGCATCAGAATACATCAGGCCACTCAGTCTAATTCACTACCAGCAGACATGAGGTCACTTAGCTACATTCCTGAAGCTGTCAGTTAAATTCTCTGCAAAGACACTGAAGCTATTTTCACATTTAGTGATAAATGTGCTCATTTACAGTAAAAACAGAGACATTTCAAATGAGTCTCAAGTTTATTGAACATATATGACTAAGTTGTCTCATTTTACTGTCATTCCGATGTGACGCATTTTCTTTCCGGCAGTCCAAGTGGACCAAAAGGTGATCATTATCCCTCACGCTATACCATGATTCACCTAATGGTAGTGGCAATAAAACATTTATTCAAAGAGGGAAGTTACTAAGTTCACTTTTTTGTTCCTCAGTTGGGATATTTTGGTCTTAAATTTTACGTGCAGTTCACGCCCAGCAGTCATATGCAGGGCAGCACAACCTATAGGAGCAGCAGTGCGAGGAACAGGGCTTCAGACATTTATATATGAAGATAATGTTTCAAATCAGGCAGGCATGTGCAACAAATAATACAGCATTGCTTCTATGTGGCCATTAAAAGATATCTGATGGATTGTTTAGGAGGCTTCAAATAATTAATTTGTTTTGACAATTTGAGTTCTTCTGTCCTAGATGAAATATTTTATGTTATGGTATGTTAGCGACAGACTGTCTGTGCCTGCATTCACACACTATCATGCTAACATTTGCTCCACCTTTTACTTTTTCATCTCGTGCAATATTTCAAACTCGACACTATAAGACACGCCCCACCTCTCTGAATCAGCAGGGTTATTAGGATCTGCGTAAATGTCCGACCTGCTTTTGAAACAAAAGAGGCTTTATCCAAAAACATAGCAGCCCACTCTTTGGGTCCAAAGATATTTCCCAAGAGTGCACTTAAACTTGTGTCAATAAAGCCCATTACTAAGCAAAACATCCTCCTCAAATCGCACACTGACTGTCACAGAGTGTCCGCAGCAGAGCAAATGAGATCACCAGAAATCACACACATCCTCTGCTTTGTATTCCCCACACAATAGCCTGGCCATCAGGATCTGTGTTTCTGCCTCTGGTGCTTTTTATACCACCCCCTCCATTTCCTCACGAGGGGCAGTTTGGCATGTTTCTGTGTATCCTCACTAGTCATGAACCTGGCCCTGTTTTCGTCCCCCTGCCCCTCTTCCTCCCCGCTTCCTCTGTGAGATGCATTAACAAACTCTTATGAAAGGAACACTGCTGTGCTTTCAGGAACTGACACTGGTTGAATAATGTACACGAAGCAGTAGTTTCCTCCTGTAGATCAAATGCAACATATATTTTATGTTTTCCCCATGTTACAGCCTTCTTCGCAGATTTTTATCACAGGAACTCAATGAGGGCCACTGTATTGGGCCCTGACCTGACCCCCACACCCTGTTCAGCTGTCAGAGTTGGCTATTTTTCTGAGTTATGTGTGCTTGATATAACATTAGTGGATGGTAGCGCAAATGGCAACTTTAATCCAGAAATGTTGGATTTACTGTATATGGATAGAGAATATTGCTTTGACATGCTTGACAGAAACACAACACTATCATACAATGATGGACCAAACAGCAGAACTGACAAATTGGGTGTTGGATATGCTGCAAATCCATGATTCTACATTCAATTCAAACATCACAATATCAAAACATCATTTTGATATAAAAACTGACCACTGCCAAGAGTGTGTGTGTGTGCAGATTTAGGGCTTTGAAGGAAACAATGGATCTTTGATCATCACGAGTGTGAATTGACCGGAAAATCCTTATAGATTCCCATGAGAAAGATCTATTTTTACTACCGAATGGGAATTCCCACATAAACTCAGTGTTTGCATAAATGAGACAAACAGTTCTGTGTTCACATGTGTGCATGTGTGTCATTCAACATTGTGAAAGGAAGACTGTCCTCTCTGTTCGATTTTATGAGGCCCCCCCACCCCACCCCGGGCCAAAAGAAAAGGCAGAGCACCATTTTGTAAAGAGACATCAAGACTTTCGCACATAGAATAAGATAAAATGATGAATGTGCCACACTGTTAGCTGAAGCCTTGGTAGAGGTGGAGGAGGGAAACACTCAAGAGGAGAAGCCTGTGGTTTCACTGAGCTTGTGTGCCAAACCGTACTCCGGATACCACCCATCCAAGACACTCTGCGTCTGCTCTCTCTCTCTCTCTCTCTCTCTCTCTCTCTCTCTCTCTCTCTCTCTCTCTCTCTCTCTCTCTCTCTCTCTCATAATCACATGGATGCGTGGAAGTGTACCGTATACCTACACTGTCAAGTTACGTCCAGCAGATGGCGCTTATTTTGTCATTTGAAGACCACCATTGTTTACAAAGGTAAACAATAAATTGATATTTTTTCCACTACAAATATGTTGAAAGACACAAGCATTGATAGAGAGTCATAATTTAAAGTACAAAGTTTAAAGAAAAAAGGATAATGCTTTTTAAACCAGATTCTGTGCATGATTCGGTGCTTTTATTTTTACATAGGGCATACTAAGATAAAAAATTAGCAGTAAAAGTAGAGTAATAGTTATCCTGGGCTCAGGGTCTTGGGCCGGACCTGTCAGTGAAACTGTCTTATTCCAAAAAATTGATTATACAATATGCAGTCTTTTATCTGGTACAGGATCATCCTTCTTTGAGGGAACAGGGATGTATTAATAATAATAATAATAATAATAATAATAATATAATAATAATAATAATAATAATAATAATAATAATAATAATAATAATAATAATAATAATAATAATAATAATAATAATAATAATAATAATAAAAACAAACAAAACTGAAGCAGAGTACCATGCAGATGGGTTTGGAGTAAAAACATACAGAACATCGTTCTCAGAGTCCCCCCAATAGCAGTGGGCCTGTCCTGACTTGGGTACCACTTGTACCTCAAGGTACAGCCAATCGTGGGTGCCCCCAGGTCAGAGCAATCTTGCTGTAACCTTGGCTTAAAAAGAATTCCAGTGTATTTTTACAACACAGAGTCTACAAAACCACACATTTTTAGCATGTTTAAATGAAGCCCTGTGGGCCCGGCCAGCAGTTTTCATTTATGACATCAGGGTGGCAGAAAATTGTCACACTGTTTACAGGTTTCAGCTGAAGAAATAACATAAATCCAGAAGTAAACCTCATTCTGTCCAGCATTGCAAACAGTCTGTCACAGTAATGGCCTCAGTAACAAACGATGACCTAGCGGTGGGGCCTCAATGAAAAGCCCCAGTTTCCTGACCAATACCTAGCCTTCTTATATCTTAACCAAACCAGAGATGTGGAGGAACTTCCTGCCTTTGCTCAAAACTCTGGTGGATATAACATGAAAAGGGGGGGCTTGCAGATCGACCCCCACTTTGGCTGCATCACACAGAGGGAGTGAGCGAGCAGAGGTCCGACCACGCAGCAGGCCGGGCCAGGATCCTTTCAGCAGATAAGACAGCCGACAGGAACTAGACAACCCAGGCCCCCAAACTCCCCAATGTGACAAAGACACTATTTATTTTTCAAGAAAGGAAAAAAAGAAAAGCAACATCAACAATATCACATGCCCAAAGGAGGAAGAGGGAAGGCTGGACTTCATTAGGACAGGGATGTCTGCCTGTTTTCATAGCCAGAAACTGTTCTTTAGCTAGAAGATGTTACGAAATTAGCATATTATTCTGTAAATAATTTATTATGTATTAACTTATTAAATATTATTGGTCAAGCATTAAGAAAAAACACAAACTATACTATACACTAAACAATATAGTTTACTGAAATATATTGCACTTGTGATATTGAAGCGTTTTGTAAATTGTCAGAAAATACTATCAAGAGCAGTTGATATTGACATGCATCTGGTTCAGCTAGACAAGGCAAAACAAGATTAGTGCATCAATTCTAGCAGATTCAGCATGTTTTTTGCAGCTTTGATTAAACAGCATACAGTAGTCTTCCCAATCTACGTAATGATGATAGAAATATACCAAAATACCATGTAGTAAAAAAAATGGATTTGAATAAAACAAAAAAGTGTGTGTGTGTGTGTGTGTGTGTGTGTGTGTGTGTGTGTGTGTGTGTGTGTGTGTGTGTGTGTGTGTGTGTGTGTGTGTGTGTGTGTGTGTGTGTGCGAGTGCGTGCTATTGTTTTGAGGATGTTCTCACAAAAAAGCTAGAGCATAAGGAGAGCACCTCTGCTGTTTTGCAAAGGATAAAGAGGCATGTTGGCGCCACTACAACCCAAAGGTTTGTTTTTGTCATGAAACACATAAATCATTCAGGTCTCTTCAGCTCAGCACAGAAGCTGGGAACAATGGCAGGTAAACAGAGATGAAGGTGGAAGAAGTCTGTGTTAGCTCAACACTGTCCTCTCCCACGCACTCTCCCAATAGCCTGTGTGTCTAGTTGAGGTGCAGATAAATGGCTGCAGCACCATATGTCAGCACGAAGCAAACACGCTAGAGGCCAGACAGAACCGACAGGGAGAGACAACCGCGATTGCCATCACAAGCATGCAAACAGTCTCCATACACATTAGTAAGAACACGCAGAAGAGCAGGTACATATACCTCCAATTTGAGAGAAAAAAAACTGTATCAATCTATCAAAATTAAATCCAAATGCATTTTTGCAATTAGATGCATAACGTGATGCATTAATAAGTCAAACATTTGTCAGACAGGTTTAAAGGGGTAAAGGTTATTTGCTTAACAAGAAATATGGAAGAAAAAACAGTTACAGCCGGTATGGAACAATTTATTGTTGCTGTTTATTTAAAACAAGCTATTCTCAATAGCTTGCAGTTGTTGTTTTTTTTTAACACGTCAATGAGGTTATATCTTATATATATATTCCTGTGGTTATATCTACTTTATCCAGGAGATGGCAATGTTGTTCTATGTAACGGTTACTGAGGAAAATTTTAGGAAAATATGGAGCCGCAACAATGACATATTTATTCTAATATTCTATTTAACAACTGATGCACCCTAGGACATTCATCCCAACCTTGCCTCTGCTACAAAAAAATCCAAATTGACTGGGTCAGGATCATTGACAGTGACAGCTCTAGTCAGTCAGCATATTAACATACTATGCAGCAATGTAGTGTGTATCATAGTGTCAATAAAGAAATTTTGTGACAGAATTCTGTGAGATAAAAAAAAAAAACATTTTAATGTAAATAAAGACAAGATGCAATTGTTTGCAACATAAGCTTGTGATACATTTTACCATTTCATGGAAAATTTTAGCTCATTTTGAACATGATGTTAGCGCACATCTCAAAAGCAATTGGGACAAATTAAAAAAACAACTGAAGGGTCATTTTTACAATGCATTATATGAACTGGCAATACATCAGGGAAATGACTGGGTTAGTAGACATTGTTTCCTGGGAGAGTAATCGTCCCAAAGCATCTTGTTGCGGCTTAGAGCTTGCATCCCTGCCATAGGCAAATCTCTCTTTCTCTCTCTCTCTCTCTCTCTCTCTCTCTCTCTCTCTCTCTCTCTCTCTCTCTCTCTCTCTCTCTCTCTCTCTCTCAAGAATGGTCAAACACAATAATCAAACACTACCACAAAAACTAAAAAACGCTACAAAAACACTCAGAGAGCACAGAACTCTGCCAAACAGTTCATTTCCCTACTTATTGTATCTTACACCTGTAGTATTGTATATACTTTGCATAGGCACAAGTAATCCAAGCTTACATAACTTCGGAAGATCAATAGTCAAAGTCCTTACTGAAACCAGAAGATGACCAAAATTCAATGAGCTATTCCTTGGCCCATGATCAACGCTTCCTGGAAAATTCATTCAAATCCATTGATATCTTTTCAAATTATTTTGCTAAAAGTCAGGCAAACAAACAAACAAACAAACAAACAAACAAACAAACACTGACCTTGGCAGAGATAATACATACATACATTCATACATTCATACACTCATACATACATACATACATACATACATACATACATACATATCAATCTTTTCTCTTGATTTTTCCAGTCACAGAGAAACGCTGTCAACACTGCCCTCTATAGAATGAAATGGTCATTAAAAGTAAGTTAAACGATAAAACTTGGAAAATAAATTTCAGTAAGTTAATATTCAAGCAAAATTGAACGTATAGCATGAAGAAAGCCTCATATACATAGAGCTGTTTTTTTTACACCTCTTGTGACTAAGTTTTGTATAAAATTCTCTATATTTAAATATTTATCAAACAAGTTGAATTTATATTACAAAGAAAGAAGACAAGATTCTGAATTGAAACCTCATTTGAAACAGAGGAATGATACGTTTTGATTATCATAAGTATGTGTATTCCTTCATGTGAATTTTCATTTGTATTTTGTGCAGAGACCCGACAACTGGCAAACATTATATATATAGGCCAATATAACTTTTCCTGGGGACAAATTAGCAACTTCCCACATTATGTAATGACATGAAAACATTTGATTTGTAAAAATGTCGTGTTGATGTCCAGAATTAACCCTAACTGGTTATGTTTGTTATTCACATGTGTCTTGCTTTAAAGTGGACTTCTCTTTAACTCCATAAGTGCTGTACCTACTCTTACCAGCAGGTGGGAGTGTTTAATTCTGTATGTAGTGTGTGTCATAAATCTTTCCGATCACGCTCTGGGGAATGTCCCTCCACACCAGAACCCCCGGTGACACTACCACCTTTCCTTTTTGAAGAGGAGTCCGGGGCCCCAGGAGTGATATATTTTAGATGCTGGGTTTCCCTCATGCAACAGCCTGTAGCTGATAACAGTCAGTAACTACGAAAAGTAACAGAGCGCTTAAACGTCGTGTTCCACCTGCTCGTTGGGGAACCCAGAAAGACTCAAAGTCTTCCACAGAAATGTCACTTTGGGGGTTTTTCCTCACTTGTGTTTTCTATTTCCTGTTGAGTTAAAAGAAACATTATCTGTAAGTCTGTGGGAGATTGCTTTGCAATTTATTACCTACAATTGAAATGCATGCAATACGCAATACATCCATATCGAAATTAATATAACATGGAAAATTATCATTTTTGTTTTTTAACAAAATGTTTTAACATTTCAGACACACGATAATTCTAAATGCATAACTACAAAATTGGCTGAAATAAGTTTTATCTATAATATCCACAACATAAATTGCTTTAATTTAGAAGAAATATGATAAATTTATATTAGACCAAAATTAAACGTGGAGTCGTATTTACACACTTGTTCGGTTTCTGCAATCCACTGCTGTCTGCTTGTTGGCCGCAAGACGTTGAAATGATATCTGCCGTTTGCTCACGTCATTTGGCCTCCTTTGGGTGTGCCTGCAGGGATAACATCCTCCACCTCTTCAGGGAACGGCAGTGACGTCTGCTCTTGAATATTTTCCACGTTTCTGATCAGGTGACATCATGTGACGTCAATGTCACGTCACCTGACCGGTTGTACTTCATGTTTCTCTGCAGAGCCTGAAGACGTCCATTAATGTCAACATCTACCACTAAAGAGGGGAAGTAGTGGAACCAAGTGTGGCCCAGCACACTTATCTCTACAGACCAAGCAGCAGTATTTACTGAAACCTGCTCTAAATAGAAGTGACCTTATTTACAAAGCAACTTTTAGTCATATTTGTCTACAATCACTGAAAAGACTGATAAGAACAACCACTCCTGCATATTTGCATAACAAAGACGTAGCCTCAGGATTAAGTTTGTAAGATTTTATTCAGTTTAATTACAACATTTCTGTTCAAATGACAAAGTTTAGCAGAGAAAAAAAAAAAGAACAGCCAAAAAGTGTAACTGTTATTGTGTTTACTGCATAATGACCAGCACATTTTCAAATTCTGTGGAATTTCTAAAGAGAATTAAAATATATAAGATACTCATTTTAATGAAAAAGGCCCTGCCCTTAAGTTTTAAGATATACAAAAAGTAAAGCGATTACCACATGCATTCCAGAAGCATCCTTTGCCCAGCATTATGATGCTCTTACTATTCCACAGGAATCAAACAGGAGGAGAAGTCCTTATAGAACTACAGATTACACAGTTGCATTGAGCACATATAGTTTAACAGATAACTTAGATACTTGGAGTGATAAATATTATGTTGAAAATATATTTGATTGTTTTCATAGGAAAAGAAAAGCTCATTACCGTTTCAGTTACCATGACTAAATATTAAATAGCAGGCAACAGTACCCCACTGGAAGCTGTGACATAAACAGATCATAAGCTAATCAATGTTACTCAGAAACGACTTCATACTTAATGCTTAATTGCACATAATGCCTCTCTTCTGACCACTGGCCTGCAGTGTTGGCCAGCTCCCACTTCAGCATCAAGGGAGCGCTAACTTTATTTAGCATCACTTAGCGAAAACACGTTATTCACAGTTCATGAGTGAGCCTGCATCTGTCTGAACTCTTCGCCTGTTTAAGTCCATCTCAAACTCAGAAAACGGTTTTATCTGACGCTGGTTAGGCTGGTACTAGCCGTATTCTGATGAAGGGGGGCCTGTCACCAGTTTGCAGAAGCCTGACAAAGCCCCAAGGTCGATATATAGAGAGCCTTTCCTCCTAATGTGGCCAGAGCCCTCAGAACACAGAGACGACTCTGCAGCAAAACACAAAGAGGAACATGTTTATACAAGGACGCGTCACAGATCATTAGGTAGACCACACCAGCTGCATACCTCGTGTGGTGCTCTGGTTCTCGCTCTGCTGCCTGAGCAGAGTGAGCGTGACCTCCTCCAGTGCTGAGTCCAGGCTCCAGCAGCGAGGCTGATCCTCCCTGGGCGGATTGATGGCCTCGTCCTTCAGCAGCTCGGACGCTGAGCTGCGTCGAGACGGGTTCCTCTCCAGAGCACGCTTCAGGAAGGAACGCATGGTGAGGCTGCAGTCCTCAGCTATGTCCTCCAGAGGGGGGGCCTGCTTGTGGATCTGTCAAGACAGAGATAATGGATCTGAAATAAGCAAGACTTTAACGAATCCAAAATAGGTAGCCGCCTAGTGTCAGTCAGAGGATGCACTTGTTAACACGTTCAGCTAAAGAAAAGGGGAAGTTTGGTATACAACATTGCTTCCCCACAACCCAGTTTCACGAGGAAGTGAGTAACTGTGAAGCTGCTGATTTAAAAAAGAGAAACAGGACTTCTTGAAAGCAGAGAGCCCCCTTCATAGAAAGTCAGAAGAAGAAATAAGCAGAAAGGGCCTCAGGGCAATATTGGGTTTAGCCTTGACAACTAATGCTGCCCATTTCCATAAAATTGGGACTCCCTACAATCTAAACAATAAAAACATTTAAAAGTGTGTTACATTAGTTTAGCAGAGAGATAAAAGATAGGGTTGAATGTCACGGCACCTATGTGTCATATGAGCTATGCTAGTGGATGAGCTGTCATTTTAAGATTTAATCTTGAAAATGGAATATATGTAAATATTCACAGTATAGGTCCATGTGCTGGAGATTTAGTTACTTTACTAGTTTTATTTCCATCATTACAGCTACTGGTAATAACACTTGTTTTCTGAAACAGAAATTAAAGAAATGAACATAGTTGTTCTGTTTAATAATAAAGAATCTAATAATTCTACTTATCCTGGATGAAATAATTGGATGGATTTGCTTACGTGCCCTGTGCTAATCTTAATCATTATCACCACAAGGCTGGGAAGCTACATGGTCAACATGAACAACAAACGAAGTTACAAGTCACATGCTAAGTTGACACCTATAAATAATATCAATCATGTCAATTTGGTCCAGACTGAGACACCTTTAACCAAATTAACCGTTCACCTGACCAAAAGACTGGTTGGAGTTCTGAGGAGCATGAAAAAATGCACTTACAATATAAAGATATGAGGGGTATGCGGTCCGTGGGTATCTCCGGACCCAAGGAGGGCTGCCAGTCTGCATGTGGATGATGGTGGTACCCAGGCTGTAGATGTCTGCCTTGGTGTTGTGCCCCCGACACAGGACCAGCTCTGGACTCATGTACATCTAAATGACAGAACATGACTCATGTCATGCAGCTGCACAGAATAAACCTACAACCAGGTAGTAGTTCCTCATATTTTAGGATTTTGCCTTTAGATTATTGGTAACAGGAAACAAACTTTTGAAGTTTAAATGAATTCGATTTGAGCAAAAATTGTCATTGTGACCAGTGGTATGAAAAGTAAACACCAGCAGAGTGCATGTGTTACTGGAAACTCCAGGCTGCTTTCCTGCATTAATGTCAGCCTTGGTAGCATTGCACCAGTTCTTTCACTCCTCTTCTGGGACTTTCCAAAAACAGAAGCCACCACAGGCCCAGGACGCATGTGTTAAAGAGGTCACGATGTTTGGCAGCAGAGAACACACATGATCAGGCCAAAGGTTTGAAAGAAATCTCATATTAATTCTAAAAATTTGCTGGTTATACCGTAAGTGTAATGACTACCCTGAAAGCAGATAATCAATTCTTGGGGAAAAAGGGAAAAAAAGAGTTCAGCCAATAAGTCTGACATTTTCTTTTCACGCTAGAGACAACTTCTGTTCTGTTCTGCAGTCCCTGGGGATATCTGGGCTGTGAGTCATACAAGATCCTGCCTCTAAAACACACACTCCAGGCCAGGCATGAGAGCAAATACAAGCCGCATTTAATTCACCAACTATTTCCTACACACGTTAACTTTTCTCTCTTCTCTCACCTCCGTTCCTCTCAGGTCTCTGGGAATGTATATGTCCTCTGTCATCTGCACGGACAGGCCGAAGTCCACCAACACGGCCTTGTCAGACATCAACACAATGTTGCTCGCTAGAAAAAAAAAAAAAACAGGAAAGATTTGTTTGACTTCAGGAAAGGAATTTGGAGACAAACGTTGAGTGAAAAGGCCTATCACAGCCCTGTCTGAGGTCAAGGCTGACCTTTGTCATGAGTAGTTTGCCTCTCTGGACCCTTTATTTAGCCTGAGAAGTCTAATAATTCCAGGAAGTCAGTAGCCTTGGGCCATGGGACCTGTTCAGTAAGGCTTTGATCCCTGCAGCTAAGCACCGAGTGTGTGTCATGGTTTGTCAGGAACACACCTCCTGCACATACAGCTGCTTCTAACCTGATTAACACATGCTGCCTCTAAGTATAGAAAAAAAAAGGTCAGGATGCAGTGCATACCACTGCCAGCAATGCAAAATATTTCCTTAGGATCATAAACAGATATGAAAGATTCCAAACAAACACACCCATCCTTGTACTTCTATTGTTGTGAGGACTTTGATAGACATAATGAATTACCCAGCCTCTTACCCTCATCCTAACCATCCCAACTAAGCCCCTGACCATAGCCTTTACCCCAACCCCCCTAGTTTCAGTAGTGCAGAGAGATGAGAACAGATGTGCTAGGTGCCAAATAAATACATTACGTTTGATGTCATGGTGGATGATGTTGTGCGAGTGCAGGTATTCCAGCCCCCGCAGGACTTGCTTGGTGACCCAGATGATCTCAAACTCCCTCATGGGCCCGCAGCTCTCCAGCTTCTCCAGGACCGAGCCACCCTCACCTGCCTCCATGAACAGGTGGATGCACTGGTCAAACAGCAAGACACCATATAGCTCTGCGATGTTCTCGTGATGGAACCGGGCTTGGAATTCCACATCAGCTGCTTTAAAATTCTCCATGGAAATCTGCGAGGATAATGATGGGTTATAAATGTTAGAAACCTTGCATACAATTTTTGTATTTAAAGGACCATTACAGGGAAAACCTACTTATTTTATTGATTAATATAGTTAATATACTGTATACTGTAACCCACCTATAATAATAATATAATAGACACAAACGTGAGTTAATCCTTGTTTAGCTTGAACCTCCAAAGCCAGCTATTTATTAGCATTTTCATTATTATGCAATATTATACCTACAATATATTATGGCAGCAACAGATATTAATACTAAAACACCTGATGTTATTCAAAATTCAGCCACCATTACTGTTTTTTTCTGTAACAACTGTCAAATTTTTTTGTTTTTACAGGTTATATGTTTTTCTAGCTATAAAGGAAATGCAATCATTTCGTGTTACTGTCATCTCTCGCTCAGGGAAGAATCCTTTTGTTCTTTCGGTGTGTCTACGACTCACTGTGTCAACACACTGATGATAAAAAAAGGAGGGGAAACCCTTCACCATTTGTCAATATTGTTCATGCAAGAGAGAGTAAACACACTGCAGGGGAAGGAGGCTTCTTATGAGAAAAACACAGGATGTGTTGTAAAATGTGGGCACCTGACACCTTTTTCAAATGATTTTTTTAAATTTTACATTTTGAAAACAGGATCTGCCAATACAAATACTTTTCGTCTTTTTTTATGAATGGAACACCCCCACACCACTCATATTGAAAACCTTCAAACCTACATTTCTAGTCATAAAGCTACACATTTGGAGTTTTAAATGAAAAACAAACCTGACATTTAACTAGTTTGTATGTATTTCTGTGTATTTGTCTCCTTTAATCCAGGTCCATCTTTTTTAGTCATTCCTTTGGTGCAGAGGACAGAAATGCTCATTTTGCTCATGATATGTGTCATAGGACTAAGAACACATGACCTTTTTAAATTGGCACAGAGCATATTCCTGTTTTTGTGTATAAATGGGTGACTTTTGTCATTCTAGCCGATTTCTTCTTTTAAAAGAACATCTGGTTTTCAGTTTCGTGTCACAAAACACAAGCACAGCAAACGTGGGGTTGGTGTAACGTTCATTAACACTTATTGTTCAAAGGTGTAGCTGTCGTGTGAATAAACAGAACCAAGCAGGTGTATGCAAATATTCTTTGCCCTGTGGGTGGAATCGGGAAATCGTACTGGCACAGATGGGATCCCAGCCTTTGCGCCGCAGGACTCACCAGTTTGCAGGCCATCCTCTTCCTGCTCGCTGTATCCTGAGCCAAGTGCACCTTTCCGAACGAGCCCTTTGGTACCAGACCAGACCCAGGATTCTTGTAGGTCAGTTTCCATGGAAACAGCAGTACATCCACATTGATCTGATAGCGGCCATTTTTCATGACCATGTACTTCTGTCAAACATATCCAACATTTGCAAAGTGTTATTATCATCTGCATTATTCTCTTGATCAAGTGTTCTTTGCATTAAAACACAGACCACACATACACAATCATCACCCTTATAAAACACCAAAAACTCATTGAATCAGGTCACAGTGAACAGCAAAAACAATTCTTTGTTGGATATTTTCCTCACCTTGTTGAGCAGCACTCCCACCTCCTCAGATGAGTGCTTCAGGGCTGCTGACTGCATGTTGGACAGGCGGTTGACGAAGGACAACAGGTCTGTCACCGTTCCGTACTGAACGTCATCAGCCACCTTGACAAAGTCGTTTGCCTCGCTCCCTGAACCCTCTGAATCCCCCAGTTCTTCATTGTCATCCATTTCCTCCTGGGAAAGGCCTTCCTCTTCGAAAGAGAGCCCCCCTTCCTCCACCTGCTCTTCCTCCAACTGATATAGCCTCTCTGTAGCTGTGATGATGTCTTCTATGTTCATGTGAGCCAGCAGAAGTTCTACTCCATTATCATACCTGTAGTCCATGGTGATGCTCTGTGTGAGCTGCTCGCTCTGAAAACAAACATCTGCAGGTCACTTTATTGCTGATCTGTAGGTAAAAGTGCATATGCTGATCTGAGCCTGAATGAGCTGGTTTAACTGTGCTCAGCTCTTTAACCGTAGAGGGAGGAGCTAAAAACTGTTTTTCCAAGCAAGTGATGGGAGTTCCTTAATCAAAGTGGGAAGCCCCGCGGCGTTATTATTTACAGATGTAAAAGGCAACATTGTTGACGACATAAGAAACTAAATTTGAAAAACAGAATTTCATTAGAGTGATGAAAATATGGTACCGGAAGGTTTTCATAAACGCGACTCGTTATTTTGACGAAGTTTATCGTTGACTCATATTCTCCTATTTTTCCTCACCACAGCCTTTAACAGCCTTTTCAGGTCATGCAAATGAAAACATTTTGTAAAACGCTGCCTATATCACTACCGCAGTTTTGCACATTAAAACAAGGCTTTAAAATAATTATGAGATAACGTTCTAAATGAAATGTCAAAAATAATTAGCTGTTTTTAAAAAAAAAATCCCTATCATATTGTAAAGAAAACGAATCAAAAAGGTCTTACCGTCATGTTAAAATGCAATTGTTCTCCATCGACTGGACTGACTAAGTTACTGCGAAATGAGACGTTTCTGACTGTTCCACACAGGCTGTGACGACATTTGTTCCACGGGCTGGGTGGCTGACAAGACGGAAGAAAACAGAGGAAGTGAGGTCCGGCAGCGCGTGGGAGGGTTTGGTAGGGGGAGTGTGCGTTTGCGCTCACGCAGTTTCGTTTTCCTTATGTTTTGTGTCTTCGAAATATAATTTCGCTTGAGAGCGAAAACACAGGAGAGAACTTTCGACTAGAGCCTGGGGTGTTTCCCAGAGTACAATAACTAAGATTAATAAATACTGTTAGAGCTATTGTTTGTTCGTTTTTTAAAAAATATTTTGGTATGGGAAAAATATTTGGCTATAGAAGAGGTCAAAATAAGCAGAACTATACCTAGTATTAGTGGTTTCCCCTGGACAAAAAAAAAATTATGATAAAGCGGTTTTTTATATACTGAATACATTTATTAATATATTGCGACAAAAGTACCGTTTGGCCCATGTCAGCTCCCATACAGAAAGCATTGCGCACGCGCTGTTTGCTTTCCCTGTGGGCAGTAATGGCGGCCTCCTGTGTGTTTTCTAAGTTCCATATGAGGGGCACCCTGCTAAAGAACCCGCGGAAAGTCGAAAGGTTTCTCAACAGAACTGTACGAACCGTTGCATCAGCTCAAAGTGAAGTGTTCCAAGCGGGTGAGGTTTTGTGGTTTGTTTTTTTTGGTTTTAGTTGGATTGGTTTATGTATAACTATCCAGCGAGTAGCTGTCTCGTTTAATGATCTTCATTTATTTAGGCAACAGATATGTACGCTTTTAGTGTGGCCTGGCATCTTGAATGAATTCCTCTCCACTTCAAAGGTTTAGTGATCAAAAGCTGTATTGTATCACAGAGTAAGTGATTCAGCTCCTACAGTGTTACTTATAGTTATATAGTTTTTGTACTATTAAACCGAATCTACAAAATAACTAAACCATTTTATGACTATAAAATGTTCTTTTCATTTAAGAGCAATCATGTTAGCTTGTATTTCTTTTCATTGATACATTTCAAACCATAATGTTATTAGGTTTTAAAACCTGTACAACCTGATGGAAATTAAAAAAAAAAAAAAAATTATTAACATCCTTATTGTGTCAAACATAACAATGAAGATTGAAAAACATTTAGAATTGTTTGTTTTAAAAAGAGACGTAACCTTTTCAGGTCAGCAAATAGTTTTTTGATAATGGTTGTCACCTATCTCCTAATAAGATGGGGGGGAAAAATGTAATAATTCTTGTACCATCTAAGGAATCAAGGCTTTAAAAAAATCTTTGTTCATTAATTAACACATTATTATTCCTCAACAGGTGGCCACAAATCTTTAAGTGCTCTCCAGGAAGAGAGACTACAGCAGGCTGAAAGGTCTGTTCTCATTGGCTACCATTCCAGAATCGATGAACAAAAGTTCCTCAAGAATTTATCGAGACATGGTGCCATCAACAAGTACTTTTTCTATGAAAGCTATGTATGTAATACACAAAACATCTCTGATAGATGAATTTGTCATATTGGATGTTGTGGAGTAATGTCTGGGTGTGTTTATGTCGTGCAGGGAGTATATGCATTGGTGGAATTCGCTACCAGGGAAAGTGTTGCATCTTTACTCGATGAGGCAGTCATCCCGACTTACAACCATGAAGCCACAGTGCCATTTAAAACCAGGTTGCTGTCATTGAAGAATCCCAGCTCAGCTGACCAAACTAACCTGCAGTCAAACCAGCAGTTCCAACCACAGACTAGCATACCCATTAACCAGCTTATAAACAGACTGGCCAAAGAGGAAACTGTAAGTGAACCATTACTGCAGTTTGAAATATTCTGCAGGCAAGCTTGACACGCTTCATGTTCCTTTCAGGTCGAACAGCAGCTCATCTCTCTAACAGAAGCATATCAGCTGACAGAGGAGAACAGCCGACTGCGTTTCCTAGTCTGCTCACTACTCAGAGACCTTGCTGCAACATATTTCCCACACTGCACCATCAAACCATTTGGCTCTTCTGTAAATGGATTTGGAAAGCTGGGCTGTGATCTGGACCTGGTTCTGGACCTAGATGGCATCAGTGGCATGAAACCGAAGGTAGAAGAGTAAGATTTATCGGAGGAACTTGCACATTTTTCTGAGTAAATTATCAGAAGTATACAGCAACTGGCAACTTCTAATTTTCTCCAGTGCAGCTTCATTTTTCTATGTGTAAATGGGATATGGTAGCATTTGTAAATAATGGGCAAATGGTGTCTAACAGGGGTGGACTTATAAGTCTAGTAGCAGTTAGTACTTAAAGGTCAAAAGAAGATTTATTATGGAGAATTCTGTGTACATAATGGAAGAGGTCAACATATTTCCAACACATATGCTGTTTTTTAGTGCTCTTAATATGTTTCTGGGTTTGGCAGTATCGGCTGAAAAGGGATCACGTGGCCTCTTTATTTTTGCAGCCAAACTCTAGATTGTCTCTGGAGTTCCAGCTGAAGAGGGTCTCATCGGACCGGGTCGTCACACAGAGTGTGCTGTCTGTTATCGGCGAGGGTCTGGACAAGTTTGCGCCTGGATGTGTTGGCGTTCAGAAGATTCTAAATGCCCGATGTCCCCTGCTGCGCTTTGCCCACCAGCCCTCGGGTTTCCAGTGTGACCTCACAGCCAATAACAGGTACATACTGTATTTCATCTTGCCTCTGTCAGAACTTTCGCACTTTCTGTTGGAACTCTGGAATAATTGTTGGTGAAACTTAGGTATTGAAATCTCACAGTGTTGCTCAAAGGCTGTTTGATGACACAAACTGTTTTATGATGTAAACTTCATCTCATCTTGCTGTAAAACCAGAAAGAAAATCAGTTAAGAGAAACTGAATAGTGCAATTCAGTTTCATTTCTTTCTTTCTGAATCTCAACATTTTTCACACCTAGTGTTTTTCTCAGCACTTAGAAAATGCAGAACCCTTGTTAGACGGTGAAAGGGGAGCTGAAATTCTCACTAAGAAAGGCTGAATGCTGCCCTCTGGTGGTATAGATATGCTTTGATTTATATTTTATTTACCTCTGAAGTGCGTAGTGCAGTTACATAAAATTGATTCTTTTAATAACCATATCTCTGTCAATTTCTTTATATACGGTACAGCAAAGCCACACGTAACTGTACGCACAATCAAACATTTAATGTTCATTTTAATGTTGGAAATTGATCAACAAGTTCAATTCTACTATTTTAACTATACTTACTGGTCATTAAGGGGTTTATACTGTAAATGTAGCTTGTAGCTCCTTTGTTTGCTTTACATTATTAGTGATGATTCACTGACAGTAAAGACAAAATAATAGAAAAAGAAAATATAATGCATATTTCTGTGACACACATCATAATAATCACCATACAACATTAGCAACTGTTCCATTTGTTGTCCACAGGGTGGCAGTGAAGAGCACAGAACTGCTGTACCTGTACGGAGAGCTGGACCCACGTGTGCGCTTCCTGGTGTTTACAGTGCGCTGCTGGGCCCGAGCTCACAACATCACCAGTAACATCCCTGGAGCCTGGATCACCAACTTTTCTCTCACTGTAATGGTGCTCTTCTTCCTGCAGAAAAGGAACCCACCCATTATTCCCACTCTGGACCATCTAAAGCAGCTTGCAGGTGACACGCTTCATTGTTACTGCCAGTGAGGTACCATTCTCACTCTAAAACCAGTTCTTTCCTAGTCAGATATTTGACTCCTTTTCCTCAGCTTCCTCTCTGTTAGTGTAGGTGCTGTCACACATTAGTTACGGTACACGCAGGACAATAAAAGGTCCATTAGTGTAGGAAGGTTGATGACCTTGCCTCCTTCTGAAACTCTCTCTTTCTGTCACACTCACACACACACACACACACACACACACACACACACACACACACACACACAGCTGCTATTCGTCTTTGTCTTGTTTACGATGCTCACAGTTCTGCTCTTCTCTTCTCACCTTACTAGGCCCTGCAGACAGGTGTGCCATCGAAGGGAACGACTGCACATTTGTCAGTGACTTCAGCAAAATTCAGCTCCAGAAAAACTCCGACACACTCGGTCAGAACAGAAACCGTCAAACAACTTTTGTGTTTTTAAAGTCTAGAATCAGGAATTAGCTCACAAATGACTGACTGACTCGATTTCTGTCTTTTCAGAGGATCTGTTACGAGATTTCTTCGACTTCTATTCCACGTTTCCTTTTAGCAAGATGTCCATCAATATCAGGACAGTAAGTGTGACTGGACTCAATCCCAGACAGTACAGTAGCTGCTGGTAATGAAGCTCCATTCTGGTGTGATTAAGAGGTGAACAGTGATCTAGACCTTCGGTTCAGAGCCCATCTGACACATCACATCATCTCAGCACCAAACTCAAAATTTGAAACCGGCTTCCAAGTCTTCCACAAACACTACTGTAGACTTGAGAGTCAAGACCAAAAACAAAATCAGGTGCTAACAGTTATAAAAAAAAGAGTCAGTATGACAGTATGTTCATATGTAAGATCAGACATATATTAATAGCCAAAAAAAACTATTATGAAGTTAGCGGACTTGAAGAAGAAGCCTTCATAAAGGTAAATATAGAAATCCAGTCATTAACCTATTCCAGATGCTTCATACTGAATTAAAAGTTTTCATTTTCTTAAATAAAAACAATTCTGTGTCTTGACCAAATAATGCAATAATCATGGTATTTCTATCATAAAGATTGTTTGTGATGCCTCAGTCAAAACAAGCCTCCAATCATCCTGTGTAAGTAAAACAGGTAGCATTGTGGCTTTATAGGACCTAAAACCTGCAGTGTTTCAAATCTTTCCAGCCTCCAACTGAGCTCTAACTAATAAAACCTGCGAATAAAAAGCGTGTAACTGGTGTGTGCAACACTGTAACATCTGTCCTTGTCACATGAAATCGATGGTGGCCTCACAGAGCCTGATGTCCTTCAGTAGATATCCAATTAGAAGCTCCATTGGGCTGAGAGTTAACAAATTCATATTTCATACATTTTTTTTTCCATTCAGTGAAAAAAAATAAGTTGGCCTTTTTTGCCCCCTGTATTGTCTGTAAGATGGAAGTAGGTTGGATTTAGACTGAAATCCACCTCTCAGTTTTTGACACCAACCATTTGGTTTGCAGCTCATAAAGTCAGTGTTCCAGGGCTGCTGCTGCGTCTTTTAATGCACTGATGGCTATTAAAAGGGCGGCGCTGCAACCTAATATATGAGACTGATTTCAGGTTGGACACAGCAGTTGAGGTCTGCAGCTAGAACGTGGCCGTGACCCGTAGCTCCAGGCTTTCACCAGAGGAGCAACAATCATAAATCCGCTTTACTGTGCTGCAACTCTGCAGCTCGCTCCTCTACCTCTGACTGATGGCTTTATGCTGCCATCTTCATCTCCCCGTACCCTTTACTGTCACTGCACCTTGTGCACTGTACAGCAGGAGGCTCTTGACTTCTCTTTGACCTGGCAGATAGATGGTTTGTGGGGTGGCCTTGGCTATAAACAGTCATATCAATCATATATGCAACGCTTGCTAACACATTTGGTATGCTCAAAGGCTTTTCCCATCGGTCATTTCTAGATTGCCTTTTATACTTTCTTTTTTGTTGGCCTTTTATCCTCATTTTCCACAAGTTAAAAAGTCCAAGAGGCATACCCGTGCCTTTGCCCATCACTGAGGGCTTCAGGTGGCTCCGAGTGTCCCAGATACAACACGAAAGAGCAAACTCTCTGATCATGACATAAAATACACCATTCTCACAGATCCTCATTATATTGATCTTCTAAGTTTGTCTTTTTTTCTTTCTTTTTTTTTTACCCCCCCTCTCAAGGGCAAAGAGCAGCACAAGCCAGAGGTGGCTCCACTCCACATCCAGAATCCGTTTGAATCTTCTCTCAACGTCAGCAAGAATGTCAACACCTCACAGTTGGACCGCTTCATTGCATTATGCCAGGAGACATCATGGCTGCTGCAGCAAAGCGAAACCATGACTCCCAGAGCTGGTGACCAGCGTGACCCTCCAACTCCATGGGGACTCGCTAGCCTTCTGCTGCCCTCACAGGTAGTAGGGGTCAAAAGTCGCAAGAAGAAAAGACGGGAGCCAGCCAGTGAGAGGATCAAAAGTTTACTGGAATCCTTAAAGAACAACAAATCAAAGAAAACATAAAGAAGGTTTTATAATTGAGCCTGTGTCTTTTTAAATATCTTTTTAGGGTGTATACCTTTTGCTCATTTTCCTCAGCCTGCTGCAATGTTCGCTGGACTGTAGTTCCATTTATGGACACGTGAGGGGGCTGTGGAAACGAGAGTTCAGTCTGCATGCTCGCCTCAACAGATTTGCGTAAAACTATTTATTTGGAACACCTTTTTTCCACTGAATTTTTTTCCACATTGTTTTTTAATGACCACTATTGTCCATCTGCACCTCATATAGATATCATTTCATTCTTGTAGCCATATAATACAATTGCCGTAATCCCGATTTTATTACAAATGCTGTCTTAAAATGACTTATCCATGACAGAACTGGGAAAAGATTAAAAATCACAAGGTGTTTTGTTGTTATTCACCTTAAAAAAAAAATACGGCTGTGCTTAACGCTAATTAGTATTTCACTTATTGACATAACAGCATTTTTCCATATTAATGAATTATACTCTTATTATAATCTCGTGATGTGGCTAAATTCAGTATTGTTAGTTGACTGAAATCGACTTCCCACAGAGGTTAAAAACATTGGATTTAAATGATTTTAATCATATACTGTAGCTAGCTAACTTGATGGTTTGCTAACCATCTTTGGAAAAAGTCAAATTTGTCGTTATATTGTGATGGGTTTTTTGTTTTACGTTAACATGTTTAAAATGCTGGCTGCCCTGCAAGCCCTTCTCCTTAAAGGTTGCATCTGCAGAAAAGGTTTTTGCTCCAAAGAGGTTAAAAAAAAAACATATCTCAATTATACTAGCACGCAGCATGTCGATTTTTTTTCAACAACTGTATGCATAAGTATGACAAATGGATTTTAAACAAGTAAGTATGTATGGTCACGTGTTGTCAGAGTGCATCTACAGGTCCAATATGACGGCCTGCTTGAGTTTGCAGACATGAGAATTGGGCCCATGGGAGGCTGTTAGAGGTGGAAGTGTGCAGCCCACAGCTGTTTTTCCATTCATTGCCGTGGGAGGTCAGGAGGTGAGACGATAAGCTTTTAACTACTCTCCTCAAACCCCCACCCCCAGTCCTTGCCACCGGGGCGCAGCACTGATGGGAGGAAAGCCTCACATCGCTTCACCTCACCCTGTTTTTGAACTTCGCTTACTCTCCCTGCTTCTTTGCTTCCAGCCTTACACTTCGCTTTCAAGTTCAGCGTCCCCCCCCCTCCGCCGCCCTCTATCGCAGCCATCTCTTTCCTGTCAAGAGTGGCAGCGTTCTTTGAGGTTTGTTTATTTACAACAGTGGAGTTTTGAAGCATACAAGGAATTTGAAAATCAGCACCTCAAGAGAGTTGGATGAGATATGCTTGCTGGTATTTGCTGGGTTCATTAATATTTAGGTGAAAGAATCGAGGAACCCGATTGGTAGTTTTGGAAGTTGGACAGTTTCGCCATAACTCATCTGGAAAATCGCAGTGTTGCAGTGAGAGATTTGACTCAATCTCTCGACTTGAGCTACAAAATTAAATCTCCAAAGGAAGCAGGATAGCGTTTAACCAGTTCAACTTTGACTGTCCAGAGTGTTTAAAAGCTACGCACCGCAGGCACGGATTTATTAGCAAAACTAATGAAAGCCCCAAGATTGATTATCCCTTCCTCAGTAACTTAAGTGAGACTCTGGTCAGAGTTTATGCTGCTGCCTTTTTTTGTTTTGTTATGTTTTTTTTTTGCTCCTAATCTGCCCTCAGAGTCTGAAAGAATGCAAAAACTTAGCTCGGGGAATTTAGGGGAAATGCACTGTAAGAGCAAAAGGAGGGGGGGGGGGGGAAGAATACATAATGAAAAAGATCTTGCCATGCATTTCAGGTTGATTGCCTCCAGAAGTGGTCAGGAGAAGACGTGTTAGGGGATTTGAAAAAGGTTTTAGCTCCTGGAAAACTTTATATGGAAGTCACATCACTTGGAGCACTTTCAGAACTCTATTTTCACAAGCAGCCTTATCATCACGCCACCCCGTTAACTGCAAACATGCAACAGCAGTGTGGGCTAACTTAATCTCAAAATACTTCCCCCTGCAGTTCCACCTATTGTCCCGGCAACATTGTGAAAAGCCATTACGGTGTTTTCCACGGTTAAGAGACAGACGTCAAGAGGACCTTGCGTCCCGTTTGTTTTCCCAATCACCAACACTGCAGCAGCCTTTCAGGAGCCGCGGTGAGAAAGAACAGGGGAGGCTGGAATGCGTGTCGCCATGCAAGGTCCCTGATGTTATCTCAGTGTGTGTCCGTGGCTGGAATGCTGAGGTGAGTCCAGACTGGAAAATGTGTTTATTGATGGCTACGTTCAAGTGACCCTGGCCAGAATGCAGCTGCCAGCACTTCACGTCTCCAGCTTGATAGTGAAAACATGAGGAGAACTGTTGGCAACTGTGGATGGAAGCTGTGTGTGTGTGTGTGTGTGTACATGGGAATGGCTGGGAATCACTGTACCCACCAGCAGCACAGAGATCACATGACTGTGTGTAATGATCTACTGTATATGTGATCAACAATAAAACTGCATACTAATTATTCTGGCTGAAGTTCCTACAGAATTCAGGTATTTCAAATATTGCATAAACTTTGTAAAACATTCTATAAATAATTTGCATGGGAGCTGCAGGAGAGCTATTTATAGCTCTCTGTGTAGGATAAGGCTATTCCAGGAAGAGTTGGTTTGGAGAGAAGGTTCAGGGTGCAGTGTTGGGACTGTGGAGATAATAACGTTGGCCTCTGCTGATCACTAACATCCTCGCTCCTTCCTCATCCTCACGAGCCAGATTTCACCTCCCTTTTCCATAAGAGCTTAATCTACAGTCTGCACCACAGCCGGAGAGAGGCCTTATCAGCTGTGAGAGCCTGGATGACGGCTTCGTCCTCGATTCTCTCCTCCTCATTCACCCCACGAGGCGAGTTCACATTCACGCTGCCGCAGTGGTTCAGTTCGTCCACTCAGCGAAAAGTTTGATGGCTTCAGCAGCAGAAACAACATCAGCTCTAATTATCGCACGCTTCACCATAGTCAGCTCAGTTTGATCCACTAAAGCTGCTGCCAGTTGCTTGAGAAGAAGCTCACGCTGTTGTGGATAGAGACGATTCTGATTGGAAAAAAGGTGCTAAACAAATAAAATTGAATTGAACTGGATGCATGTGATGTTTTTCCGCATTAAACTATGTTTTGTTTTGTTTTTTTCTTCCACTCATTCTGTTGTCGACCACATTAATGGAGCAGGTTTTCAAATCCTAGAAATCCTAGAAAAATGAAGGCCATCTTTATTCCTATCTCATCCGATGCCTGCTGGAAAAGGCTCCAA
>BJFM01000743.1:23936-50293 GCA_016586285.1 Arothron firmamentum | reverse complement strand
CCCCCCCCCCCCCCCCCACCCCCCTGACCTTTATCAGTAATACCAGGTTGGGAGAAGATGAATAATTGAAGAAATCCTGATCGTGATATGCACACGCACGCTTTGAGGATCAAAATGCGCATTTCACTAGCATAATATGGACTTTCTGGGGAAGTGAGGACATTTTGTTGAGTCACCATGACGTCAAAGATCTGTTTTAGGTTTAAGGTTGGGTTTAAAGTTGGGTTAGACGTTAGGGTTAGTGTACAGCATCAGGGAATGTATTACATCTATGAATGTCTTCACAAAGATAAAAGCACAAGAATGTGTAGGCGTGAACACCAAAACTGATGCTTGTAAGCTGAAGCTGATTATTGTTATCTCGCATAAATGTCCCATAAATGAACTAATTGAAAAAGTACGAGGAAATTTCAGGAAACTGACTTCATTAAATTAGTGTCTATTGTGTCCACATTATTTTCAGAGCTGTTCTTCTAACAAGATAGATGGAAATATCATGACAGACAGCTGCGTCATTGTAAATAGTGTAAAAAGTGTGCAAAAATAAAACTGCTGTGAAAAAAATTCTAGTTGGCTTCATCTGGAATTCTTGAGCTAAATAAGTCAGAATCATTTTGACTGGACTGCATGTATATGTCTCAGGTTACTAATACATCTGCCTACAGAAAAGTATCTGCATTCCTGCCCGTTGCCCGGTGACTGCTGGAATAGCCTTCACCCCCACCCCATTATTTGGTATAACAGAAGATGAATAAATGCATACATCGTGATTGTGATATGCAACAGTCAGCAGGCTGTCTTGTTCAGACCCTTTAAGTTTACAGAGCGGTGCAGTGACTCTTCAGGGCTTTCAAACAGTGCGTCATCTCTGGGCCTTTGTGTGTTTTGTGCAGATTGTGGCGAATCCCACACTAACTGGTCAGATGTGCGCTGAATCAGCAGCTTTAATCAGAAGTTCATGGTCAGTTTGTTGAGATGGTAGGACTTCTAGGTCCCCGTATCTGTCCAAAAAAGAGATTTCTCATGGAAAACCTTGCTGTCTTTCACCAATTTGTCTGTATCAGCACAAAAGTTTCTGTTTTGTTTTTGTTTTTTTATCAGCGATAAATAAACCCAGAGAAAACCCCTCTCTGCTTCTCTCTGCACTCTCACCTGTACAAAGTTGTACCTTCTTCCACAAGGTCCAGCATTAACTTTAAACTAGCCTCTTTCTCTGCAGACGCGTCTAGATTGATTCTGCATGTATGAAGAGACAGATTCTCCAGACAAACGTACAACTGATCACCTTTACTCTCTGTTTAAGTTGTTGAAACAAGTCATCTTCCGCCGTGAAGTCTGTCTATTTCAGTCATGTGGCCGACTATATTTCTAAAAATAAATAAATAAATAAAAAATCCTGTCACAATTCACAATGTCCAAAGTGCAGTTTTCATTAGAACAGCCAAAATAATGCATGGGTTTATTAATAGCACTCATGCTGCATTTAGCTTCTCTTGGCTTCCGTGCATTTGTAGGTTATGGCATTCGTTCTGAGACATCATCTGTTTTTATCATCAGGGTCTAGGGGCTGCCCCTTTTCCTATTTTCTTCTTTTTCCAATCAAAGCGGCAGTATTTCATCTCTCCCTCGGTGTGGAAGAATGTTTTTCTTTGGCGGTCCTGCTGATGCAGCGTCGAAGGTGAACTCAACACATTTCACTTATACAGAAAATATTTTCCTCCCTCCACTCCTCCATGCACAATTAATTTCAGATGTCGCTTGTAGGTGGCTGCCGAATTCTTAAGCGTTGTGCCCCCCCCCCCCCCCCCCCCCCCACCACCACCACCACCACCACCTCGCTGTGTTCCAGTAAGTACAAATTGGAGATCTGTGCATCAGAGAAAGAGGCGGAAATGAAAAGAGACAGACTTAAAACAAGCCTTGTGTTGCTGCTGCTGGGACTTATTCAAAATGTCGTGCTCAACTTCAAGCTACGTTTGACATTATTTTCCAGATGTCACCAGATTAAGAGTCACTCTGACACGCTGGTCAGATGTTCACGCTACCCGATAAATGTGAAGGTTTCGGGCTGACAAACATCATTACACCGAGTTAAGTCAGAGCTGTAAACCTTTTGATTATAACCGGAAACCAGTAAACAGTCGCTCATCTCACCCATCGCAGAGAAGCCGCTGAACTCTGGGAAACAGATGCTGCTGTTGCACGCCGGTGATGTACTTAGCAGACAATCTGGACGGCAGCGGTCAGGTATTTCAGCTTCTCTGTTTAGTGGGCAGCCATGTGAGCTGCCTATATGGTGAGCAAAGCAGAGCAGCCACAGACCACATTCTGCTTTCCATAAAGTCAAAATAAATACTGAATATCGCTCAGATTGTGCAGAAATGTTTCGCTTCCAATGTGTGTTTTCAGACCACCCAGACTGTCAGAGCGTCCTGTGAAGCCATGAAAGGTTTTCTGCATGTTCTTTGTCCTAGTTCATGAAATGACACTCTTCTCTTGTCCTTTTTAGTTTTGGCCTTCAGATACTGGAACTTAAAAATTCATCAAGCAGAAAGATGTTTTTGCAGCCTAAAACTATCAGATATTCACCCAGGACGGTGCAGTTGCTAGCAGTTCACTCTGCACCTATTCATGAAGGTGGAACAGCAAACCAGTTTTCCTCCCAGAAAACACACCCAGACAGCGACCAGAGTAAAGTTAGTGATCCAAAGCAATCATCAAAAATCGAGGAGGGGCAGATTCGCTGGGCTCGGAGTATGATGATACTGGTAATATGGATGTGAGGGTGGAAGCCACACTGGAAGCTCTGTTCCTCAGCGCGATCTCTGAGCAGCACACAGTCAGCATTGTGTTGAATCCACGACACTCGGTGTTCAGTCACTCCCACATTCTCACATGAACTCATACAGACATTTTAACTTGTGCACATCAGAAATACAGGCACATTTTTGCTCCCAAAAATAAGAAATACAGCAGTACCATCCCTGACGGTCTGTAATATAACTAATATTTATCTCTGCAGCTATAATTGGCCGACGATCTCATTTCACCTACTGGACTCTGGCATTAAAAAAAAAAATTCTACGCTAAGCTCTCGTTAAATATAGGCTGTGAACTAACTCTGGAGGTACCCATACTTAGATTCAACCCAAATTCATAAAACATCTGAAAGTCTGCAGCTGGATTCTGTCAGATGCCTCAAACAGCTTGAGATGCCTGCCATCGCCACAACAGGATTGAGGTTAGCTGCAGGAGTGAGAGAAGACGCTGCAGGCAGAGATTCATCCTCGGGAGTATTATCCTATTTCTGCGGCACATTTCTATTTATCTCCCTCTTTTGCCTTCACCTCTGATTTTCTCAGGATGAGGAAAGGAGTGGGAAAACAGAGCGTGTTCCACCTCTCCTCTCTGCCTCACCCTGCCATGTCCCACCTTCCTTGTAGGTTCCAATTAAAGGGGCCCCAGATCCTCTTGCGTAATAAAACCCTGATAAAACCCCCTATCAGCTTCCTGTGCAAGTTCATGGTGTGGTTAATGAAGCCGCTATCAGCTCGCAGAGCGGCAAATGGTCTTATTAGAGCCAGTGGAATGTAGCGAGGCCCACTGGATCAGAGGCTCCCAGCTCATTAGAGATCATCTGTTGCAGCCCACTTACTGTACATGGGAGACCGATTCCCTGATTGGCTGATAGGCCGACCAGCTGACCAGACTGATTGACCTCAGCGTTTTTGGGTTTTTTTTCTTTCTTTTTTTTTAATGCCTCCATGTTCACACAGTGTGATCTGCTATTTCTCTTCTAAATGGGCTCTAACATGATCAGATGCTTTTATAACCAGGGACTTCTCTGCTGTCCAGGGTTTTAACCTTAAGTCAACGCGATTACACAGATTATAGTTGATACGAAAGGAATCAAGACGCATGAGGTAACAGTAATTAGTTTACTTTTATTTACAATAAATCCAGTTAAGATTATATTACAAAATTCAAATAGGGTTACCCCCGTGGGCAAGAGAAGTGAGGCAAACAGTAGAGCGGGACAATTAACTCTGTTCGTATTACACATATGTTCATTACACCTATTGATTTTGCAGCATTATGATAGCAGAGTGTCTGCAGCCGAGTAGCCAAAGTCACCTTCAGTGTGCTCTTCATCTAGCAGGACAAACCTTTGTGTCAGCAGTATCTTCCCATCCATTCTCTTCACACATTATCATTAAGGGGACACAACTGCAACAAATGATGAAAGTGTAATAAAACAGTGTTTAAGCAAAATTTTACATCATAATCTTACTGAAAACAAAGCGAGAAAACATTTTGCCTCCATCAAACACAATGTCATCCACAACAGTTAACCTTGGTGAATTGATTTGTCATCATTTCCTCGTTTTTCTATTTTATTTTATTTTGTGTTTTTAATGCCTTGTGCTGGCTAAGAAACCCTGAAATGTGACAGTAGAATTTTTGAAAGAGGTGTCAGAGCTGAGAGTACGGGCATACCTTTGTAAACCAGGAACATCCAGTCCTGTCAGTCAGCTTCAAACACACATCCTCCTGCACTTGACAATACTGCTTACACAGAAGTGATATCTGCTGTTTTGACGGATTCTCAACTGTTTTCCGGCGCTTTGGAGGCTGGTTTTCCCCTAAAGCTCACTGATGTGAATGAAACTGCCTTGCAACAACCAATAAGTCAGAGCTACAGTGGAGGAATGTTGCTTTTTAAAGATTATGCCTCAGTGATGAATCACACAGCGAATCGCTACTTTATGTGCTTGGAATTGCCATCATAAACCTTTAAATCCAGCTTTAATATGACTATACACAAAGACGACGCTCCTTACTCCAGTGTTTAATGGTACTAGGCAGGCTCAAGCATTACTCAAACTCACATATGTCCCTAAAGTTTACGTCAGTGGGTCATGTTAAATAAGCCTATTGCTGAACATATATTATTATCCATTCCAGATCTTGCCTTTACATTATGTTTAGGCTTTGCATGTCTAATATATTTGACCTGGTATCCCATGAGAACCCATCCTTTTATCCATCATTATCTCTCTAAAGGGGTCCCTGAAAGGGAGCATCTTTGTCAAAATGTTGCATTTCAGGCTTCATAGGTGGATTTCATTTGATGTCTTCCCTGAGCAGAAATTGGCAGAACAGAGCAGAGAAATTAAAGGGGGACTGAAAAGTGAGCGTAGGGTCAGAGTCTGACTGGTGCCTTTCCTCTACAGGGACTCATTATGGTAAGATGATAACTCTGCCTGGAATAATGGAGAGGAGAGGAGAGGCCACGCAGGCGTGATGCTGTTTTCCTGGACTGAAGCCACTCTCCACACAAATCCAGCCTTAAAGTCCCTGAAACAAGACCTGTGTTGTGGTCAAGAGAAAGCTGTTGTGTTAAGAATAGAATAGAATGGAATAGAATAGAATAGAGTAGAATAGAATAGAGTAGAATGGAATAGAATAGAATGGAATGGAATAGAATAGAGAGGTTTGTGCATGGGACACGACATATTGTATTATAGTTTGTATTATATTTACTTATGACCAAAAGTCAACATCGTAAAGCTATTTGTTTTGAGTTCTCCCGGATAAGAATGAGAGTGTTTGTGTTTCCTCCAACTTAACACTGGGCGTGCCATCCTCTGATGTGTTTAGGTAGCAGGCGTGGAGGTAAGGAGACTCCACACGCCAACAGCAGGTTTCAATTCTCCACCAAATGGGGGAGGGGGGCGGTTAACCCACAGAGACACCAATATGTGAATTTGGTGAGGTTTATTTTCTTTTGATTAAACAGGCATTTGGGGCATGTGCGGCCAGAGTTGGGTCTCTATAATGCCTTTGTTCTCTCACTTAGGGGCGGGAGGAGAGGTCCCAGTGAGGGAAGAGGTGGTGCTACACTTCTCTTCTGCATGGCTTCTGACATCCTTACCCTTGTCTCAATCATCTTTCCTCCCGTGTCAGAGGGCTGGCAACAAATTCCACACATGCCTTTAATTTGGATGGACGCAGCTCAGTGGTAATCTGACTGTGTGGAATTTTCCACTCCAACGTTAAACCAGTGGTTGAGTAAAAAAAAAAAAAGAAAAAAAAAGAGGAGTGGGTTGTATAAATGGGGTTTGAATCACTGCTCCTGCTAACTCAGGCTGGATTTACCAGTGTGAGTGACATGGAGATAAAAAGGTGAGAGGTGATGGACGGAGAATTACCCACAAGGCCATTGGGCCGTGGGCAACGAGGAGGAATTGATAGAAGATGGTGAAAGAATATTTATATTCACAAGTGACATAAAGATGGATGACAGATCGTCTCTTACTCCCACTGCACTGAAGTGTAGAACCTGAAACCTGGGACACAACTGCTACATTTAGACACGCAACAGCACACCTGCAGTTTAGCGTTAGCGTTTGTTTTTTTTGGGTTTTTTTGATACAAATTATAGTTATTTCGGCATCACCAGAAGGCAAATGTAATGCTCTGGCCTCACTGCGATGTCATCAATCTTTATTTGCATTCTATAAGT
The DNA here is from genome assembly GCA_016586285.1 of Arothron firmamentum. Taxonomy (NCBI): domain Eukaryota; kingdom Metazoa; phylum Chordata; class Actinopteri; order Tetraodontiformes; family Tetraodontidae; genus Arothron; species Arothron firmamentum. The sequence continues at coordinate 43,767 of BJFM01000743.1, read as the reverse complement.
TTAATATTTTCACTGACCCCCCGTCAATTTATGCCTCAACTCTTGTAGAAATAACTGTTCCCTCACCTGATAAGTGACCCGAGTCATGCCTCCACTTACCAGAGGCAGAGCTATAACCACTTTTACATAAAGTTAAAATAATAATAATAATAATAATAATAATAATAATAATAATAATAATAATAATAATAATAATAATAATAAAAACACTTAACAAACCCCAATTCTCTACAAGCCTTGGCAAACCAGATCTCCAAGCGTCAGATGGATCTGGGAGAGATCTGTGGCTCTGGGTTTGACCGCTTGACCTGCTTTTGTACTCATGTCCTTGGTTTGGTTTCTGCTCCTTTTTGTGCAACTGCTGAGGAAAGAAGTGGGTTATGAAAAGAACAATGACAGAAGGCCTTTGAAGTTGTCTGTAAGAAACTATGCTGATGAGCGGGGAAGCATTTGGGTCCCTTCTACTTGAAATAGTAATTATGCTAACACTTTGATATTTGGGATACTGGGAGCATGCGTTCAACACTTCTATTCTCAGTGCAGTTATGCAAAAAGAATATTCCCCATCTCCTGAATAATAATCATACTACCAGAAAAGATTGTTATTTCTCTGACTTCTGAGACAAACAATGGCATCTGTCTTTTTTAAAATCTGAAACAAAGCCTCTTTTTCAAATATTTGCTGTATAATCTAATGGTCAGTTTCGTCTGTATCTCTGTATCCTCTGCACAGCCGACAAGAGAATTCACAAATCAGCATCACACGAAATGTAGGCCAAGCTCAGGCCCTGCTCCACTTTCTGTTTGTCTAAGTCACGATGTGAGAGCAGCTCTGAGATAGTCTGGATCAAAGGCCTTTTATCTTGACTGATACAGGAACGGTGCAAAACATCTTTGGCATTCACCCGTCATTTGTCATCTTTTGTCAGGGAAGGCATCCGACTGGGCTGCAAAGATCTATGTTAGGAGGAACTCCAAACCAGTTTCAGTTGCACAAAACCCTCCTCTTTTTTCCCTTTTTTTTTTTCCGGAGGCCAAGTCCAAATCTCCGCCCCGTAATACAAATCAAAATATGGGTGTGTCTGACAGAAAAAGGAAGGAAGGGGAAAAACAGATCCAATTTTCTGAATCTCTCCTTTTTCATTTTGTTTTGGAAAGTATGTAGAAATTCAAAACAGGCTCATGCAATCGGCTTTTGTGAATTGTTTCAGTCACATTTGACAACTGAGACAGAGAATGTGGCGAAGAGTAGTAAGAAAAGAAAGCGAGGGAAGGACAGTCGACAGAGGAATGTTGAGAGTAAAGGCTAAGGGAGTGTTTTCTAGGCGTCCTCTCCATGAACTCCAGATGGAGGTGACACTCCTGCCCGAATCCCGACAGTCAATATCAATAACCACATCGGTCGTCACAACACGGGGGTGGAGGACGGAGGACAGCGGGCTCTTTATGAGATGGTAATGGGTGTGAAATCCACTTTATCTGTTCATCTTAAGAGGTGAAGAGGAAGTGTAATGTTGGAACAAACTTGTTAAAGGGATCAAAAACGCCTGCACAGTCTATGTAAACGCCTCTCTTAAATATGCTATTTTGTCTGGGGAAGAAATGTCTATTTGCAAAGATTTAGTTCAGGCACTACTGTAGAAAAAGGGATGAATTATGACCTTTTATTGTGCAACGAAATACATAACTGATGTATTTAGACAGGTTCTATAATGTTCATAATTTCAGAGCTAAAAAACTAAACTCTACTCCAGGTTAGCATAGTTTAACAATGCTCAATAAGATTACCAGTAATGTTGAGTAATGTTGTTGGTTGGTTGCTGGGTAAACTGCGAATATTGTGAGGAAAGTACTAGTGTAATGTAAATCTAAATTACTGTTTGATTTATTTTTTTTTAATTCACTGGCTGTACAGTTAGTTAATCAGTTCTCTTACACATCTAACTTCAAAAAAGAGAAGGGGGAATCAGGATTTAATGGGTTTAATGTATCTGTGGAGGTATGCAGGCAATTTAAATCAAAATACTCCACATATGAAATGAATCAGAGCTGAACCAGAGATGTTCATCTTCCTATCAGCCAATCATCTGAGTGGCACCCATTTAAAGCACAGGACCGATGCTGGAGACTATGAAATGAGCAACACATTGTTGCTCTTGGAGTCCAGACCTGCCCAGTGTGAACTTGACTGGCTCAGACGGTCCTAACCCAGACGGGACCTGCTGCGCCATGTTGTGGCTGACTCACCAGAACCTGAGTACTACCCGCTGGGCTTCCTGAGTTAGAGCAGTTCCAGAACCCTGAGTGAGCAATCTGTGTGTGTGTGTGTGTGTGTGTGTGTGTGTGTGTGTGTGTGTGTGTGTGTGTGTGTGTGTGTGTGTGTGTGTGTGTCTCAGGGCTTTATATGGCTGCACCACTTGAGGTAAAAAATGAAAAGAAAACCCTAATAGGACATAACTTATGCAATCTAAATAAGAACTTCTTATTTAGATTGTCTTGAAGACAAAAATTGAGATGCGGATTTTTCACCTCAACAGATTTTTAAACAGATATTCTATCAGAAGTGCTTAGATAAACTCCAGGGTAAGTGCGTTTGTTGTGTATTGTGTGAAGCAAAGATGTCACTGTCATGACTGTTGGTATTGTAATTATTTTTATTGGATCATGAATAAACCATGTTGTTTTTTTCCTAAATGAGGTTGATGTTAATGGTCTGTCTTTACCTCCTGATGTCACATAACCCTCTCTAATATGGAATATTATGTAATAAGGGGACAAATTAAAACATAATGTACACCCTTTTTGACCTTCTGCTCCCTTCATATGGAGGTTCTCAAACCCTTTCGTTTACTGGATTTGATCTCAGCGGTTTGGCACTAGGTGATTTCTGTGCACCTTTTTGCTATTACTGACTTTACAGTTTAAAGAAAAACTGCATCCTGTTAAGGTTATTTCTCTCCACTCATCCGTGTTCAAAACTTTGGTTTTATAATCATCTGCTCCGAATCACTGCACAAAGTTAAGTTCAAAGACTGCAGCAGCTCGGTCTGCTGTCGTCTGAAGTACAGGCACGTTCCCAAGAAGACAGAAAGTTATTCAGGGAAGTCGATGCATTAAGTTTCACTTTTGCTTCTTCAGCAATCTTAATCTTCGTATCCTTGACTCGCTTTGATTGCTTTCTTGGTTAATGTGTTTCAATACGTGCGTTTTGATTGGCGCTGCTGTCAGCAAAAGGACAGAAATCCTCAGCCATGATGGGGTGTTTCCACCACTGTATTTACATGTTTCTTTTGTCTGAAAAAGAGTGTTTCTCTCTGAGAACCTTGTTTCTTTTTGAAATGCTCTCCTTAAACAGCTCTCCATTGTATAACCAACCAGGCACCCTGATCTTTCAGCCCCCAGCCCTGTCAGTTACCGCCACCAATTCCATGGCCTTTACAGCCTCCGAGTCCTGATCTGAGTGCCCAGCCCTCCAAGATTAACCTTTGACCTTTCCTTTCACTAATACGTGACCCTGGTCTGACCCCTCAGAGACACAGCAGAGACTCAGAGGTCACAAAGTCTCAGGCTGCTCATTAGACCAACACAGTCTGTGGGCTTCTGCTTCGGCCAGGCGAGTCGCTTCATCTGAGAGGGACACACAGAGCAGTTTCCTCCAGCACCAACAAACTACAACGGCCGAGACGTGACTCCCAGCACTTCATTTGTATAATTTCCTCTCCCTCTCTTAAATTGCAGCCTTCTCTACCACAGCTCGTGTGTTGTTGTAGACACTCACTGAGATTTAGTGATACATATTTTAAAGTTCTGCTTTGTTTAGTGGCGGGAGCTCAGCTGTGAGTTCCAAGTTCAAAAATTAAGTTTAAAATACTGTGTTGTACTCAGTTGTAATACATATTTATGGCCATCCTAGTTGGCCAAATGTTAACCAATATTGAAGATGAATTGAACGAGACAATTCCACAGAAATTGTGACGGTGTGCCTCCTGCTCTGGTCGGTGTCAGTGGAAATGTGTGTTGCCATCATTCCTTATGCCCTCCTACCATACATAACCCCCATAAACCCCCTTCAACACATGTATATGTTCAGCAGCCCCTCCCCTCCCCTCCCCATGCACACAGAACCCAGTCATGCAGCGCCTGTCAAGGTTTTTTTTGTGTGTTTTTCTTGGATTTTTTGGACAATGTGATAGCTATTAAGCTGAAGGCATATATCCACATCCGGTTGGCCAGTGGTGTACAGTGGTCCCTCTGTCATCGCGGGGGATATGTTCTGAACACCCCCCCTCGATAAACGAAATCCCTGAAATACTGACCTTTTAATTTTTCACTACTCTCCATCTCTTAAATACATGTTAGGGGCTCATAACTCCTCCTCTCGCTTTTTAGAAACCTTTCCCAAACCGTCATTAACATTTTCACCATTCTCACACAGTTTATACATTGAAAAACCTGCATAATTATAACAACATGAAATTCTTGATGCCGGAGCACGCCGCAACAAACTAGCACAGCGCATCGTGTGCGGGACAGGAATTCGGGTACGAAGAGAAAATAAAACATCCGGAAATTAGCCAAAATAAAAGGTCCCGTATTTAGAGCGATTGTTTTCAACAGGTCCGAAGTCTTGTGAGGGTCATCCTGCGATCAATTTAGACGGGGGTGAAGAAAGACTCGTCATCAAAGTACGAAGATATACAATTACAATTATTTATGACGTGTCACATCCTTTTGAGGATGATAATATAAAAAGAAGACATGGCATGGAAAATGATTTCAGAAGCAAGAGGAATGAATGGTCAGTCACTGAAATTACTCAAATCCTAACCCTAACCCTACCCTAACCCCCAAGCCTAAACCTAAACCTAACCTAACCCCAGCCCTAACCCTAACCCTAGCACTAAACTTAAATCCCTAACCCTAAGCCCCTAATCCTACTCTAACCCTAACTCTAACCCCTAACCTTAACCCTAACCCTAGCCCCAACCCTAACGCCATAATCCTAACCCCCATCCATAAACCTAACCTTAATTCTAACTCAACCCTAACCCTGACCCTGACCCTGACCCTAACTCTAGTCCCATATATATGCAACTGGGAAAATCTGTTGAAACTAAAAAAAAAACTTTGTTTTCAACTTCATTTTTCCTTCATTGATTAACATCATGTTATGAAATTTCACACACATTTTAAAGTGTTTCAGTTCTACTGAGCCCATGGTGGGTGGGCATGAGGGATGATGGCAGGGACGGGGGAGAGCAGGAGGCACACATTCCCAATTCTGTGGAATTGTCTAGTTCTTTTAGTTATAGAGGACACGTTCCTCTTTTTATTCACATTGATACACATCATTAAAATCACTTCTGACCGGGCTGATAAGTGCTAATGTTTTGAGAAGATGTGCACTCATTTCAGAAGGTGTGAAAAATTGTTTTATTCCAACTTCATGGGCCATTTTATTTACTTATTAACTTAAAATTATCGATCCATGATTCAACATGATTCAACTCCAATAAAACTTATTAGTATGTTTTTGAACTGCGAAAGGATCTATAGTTCATAGAGAAACTTTATGACAGCAAATAAAGAAGATATCAACCCAGAAGATGTCGGTATTGTGTAGGACAAAGGTAGCCGTATTATTTGGATATAATTATGTGTTTATCTAAAAGGCAGTGGTCCTTATGCTGACGTCATGAAAAGAACCATCTATTGTGTGGCTGTAGTACCTGGTGTGGCTGCAGGGTAGTTATATGTGGCGCTGAAACTCATCGGTTAGTATGCATGTGAGTAATGTTTGGAGCCTCTTTCAGCTCCTCCTTCAGCCTACATGGTAGCCTATTAAACTGACATGACAAATGGAATCTCTGCTCTACAAATAATCAGCATGTGGGTGTAGACTTAAAAGCTGCAGCTATAATTATGACTGATGCCTTTTGTTGCTGTTCTTATGTCAGTAAAATGCTCCAAGGCAAAAAAAAAAAAAGTGCCTATTGATGGAATCAAGCACCCTTCGTGTTTTGTATTTATAGTGCGTTATCATGGTTGTCTTGGAGTGCAATCACAGGGACGCGCAATCGGTTTTCCCCTGCCGTTATCTCCTGGAGGAATGTGGACCATCACTGGCTGGGTTCCCACAGAGAGACTGATGGGTGTGTCTCCCAGCTGAGACACTGTGCAGAATTCTTCAGAAAAGAGCTTCTGGCATCTGGATGCAGATCTGAGCGTGGGTGTTAGGAGTGAGGAGTCCCCGCACAATGGAATTAATCTTTCATTAAACAAAATAATATGCTGAATTACACACACACTGACAACAGTACATCACTTGAAGATGTTGCCATAGCGAAAACATTCAATAATTCAGCAACCATTGAAAAAACGAATTGCCTCAGTATAAACAACAATCCCCAAACCCCCACTATACTAAAACAAACAAAAAAAAACATTTGTAAAACTCTTCCCCCCACCCCCACATGTAATTACCAATGACAAAATTCTGCTTTCCTTCACCGGCAATAAAGTTGTGTGTGGCTTATGTTGGACTACCAACCTGCACGCACACACGCACACATGCGCGCACACACACACTCCTTGACCAATACATGGATGATGTGTAATGGTTGGACAGATGCATAACGTGCTGATAATGGAACAATTCTTATCTATCATTGGTGTTTTTCGCTTTGTTCATTCAGGGCAGGTTTTTCAGATGCGTTGTACAGCTTTGATACCCCAAATGTGGAAATGCATACACATTTTGGTATGTCCTTGATTCTGGAGAACTCATTTGGATGATAATTTCATTCTGGTCTCACATACTTCCAGACCCTTAAGCAGCATTTACGTGTGTGTAACTGTTGTCTTCATTCACAGTGGACAATGGCCAACCATTCCCTCCAACTGTTAAAAAAGGTGAAGCCATCAAGCACAAATGCCTGCATGTAACACTTTTTCCCCCACAGCCCAGATATAATATATATATATATATATATATATTAGTATTATATATAGTATTAGTAATATATTAGTAATATATAAGTATTTGAGTTTTAGTCTGGCCTTAGTCCTTCCTTAACTATTGATGAAAACAAAGCACAGAGCAGATCCAAACCTACATTACACATACATTAACAGGTATCCCAGCATTCCTCTCTGCAGCTTTGGTTGTTCCCCTCAAAACATTATCAGAGGATCTACACCAACGCTGAGTTCTGCTCTGTACAACTTGAGTCAATATTTTCAAAGTCGTCTCGTTCCTTGTTTTGATTTTGCAGACATCAGCGGACCCTATGGTTTGGTGGTAAAACCCTGTAATACCCACTAACTGGGAGGAGAGTGGGGAGGCGGTGGAAAACGACTGGCAACCTAGCCCTCTAAAGGGTCTTTTGCAATGTTGGTGGTCCTCCCACCCTCAGATTTTATGGCACAGTCTAGTCTCTATATACTTGCAGGGTTTTCTTGGACAGCAAAAGCAGCCAGTAGAAGTGGAAGACTGTAATGTCTTGCATGTGGGGAGGAACCCCACCATGATGGTCTATTCTTCTGTTAAACAATGACTACTGCAGCTCAGAGTGAAGTGAAGACTGGCTTAATAGGTTTAAAACACAAAAGAATACTGAATCTCCTTCCACAAAAGTCCATCTTCCTCTGGTGAAAGTTTGAGCATCATGGAGGCCTCGTGTTCATGGCTTCCTGTGCTGTCCCTGAGCTGCAGCTGGACTGCACATTACTGCTTTTTACAGAGGAGCAGGGAGGTGGTGGAGGTGGCAGCTGGGAGAGTTGGTTACTGGCTCCAGATCACAGGTTGTGTTCACAGAAACCTCAGAGCAAAGCAGAGCGTGCCAAGCAGCTCAATATCTACCCTGCAACACGGAGCCATACTGCTCCATTCATGCTTTCAGTGTCACTGCACTGAGGGTAGATATATATATAGATAGATAGATATACACACCAGTGACATACGGTGAGGTTTGTGGCTGGTGAGGCACTGATGTCATAATCAGATTTACAAACATATAAACCCTACAGACTCACTGGAGTAGGGAAGGGGTAGCAAGCCATGCAGTGTGTGTGTGTGTGTGTGTGTGTGTGTGTGGGGGGGGGGGCAGCAGGAGGGGGGCCTCACCCATAGGTGCGGAGCGGCTCCGACACGACCGCGCAGCTGATTCATTTCCATTCAAATCAATGCACGAAAGTGCACCGGCTGCGGCTGCGGCTCCAACAGGGCTGCACGCTCCACTCGCCCTCCAACAAAATACGCATCCCTTCTATTTTTGGTCGAATGCTGCAGCACGTCGCAACAACTTAGCAGAATGCATCGTGCGCGGGACAGGAAATTGGGTGTGGAGAGAAAATAAAACATCCGTGAAACTGTCAAAATAAAAAGTCCTATATTTAGAGCGATCATTTTTAACTGTGCCAAAGGGTTCCCCTTAACATTAACATGTCCTGGGTCTTGTGAGGGTCATCTCATATATTTGTACTCATATTAATGGGATGTTAGGCTGCATTGTCAAAGGGCCCCCAACCCTTTCCTTGCAGGGGGGCCCTGGGATTTTCAGCTACTGTACAGACTCCAATAGTTGATTGGCAGCAGTTAATGGTTATGTTTAAAGTCTCATATCAGCATTCTTTACACATACAAACTGGAGCACAGAAAAGCACATTTAATTGAACAAAATAATGTTATTGTGTTCTTAGATTTAAGAACATGGATTTATCTTAGATTACGGTCTCACGACAGCACACCAGAGCAGTCAGCCAGGCCATTGCGCAATCCACGCTGAGGCTAGCTGGCTGCTGCCTCACTTCGGTATCGGCTGAGTAGCTCAAAGGTAAATGTGAAAATTCTGCAATTTTAATAACAAATAATCTAAAACTGGTGACGTTAAATGGAAAATAACTTTATGTACAAATCACTATATACATACAAGCATTTAATTTATTTTTTTATTTTGCGTTTTTTTTTTCTTTTCATGAAATAAAAGGGAGGCCTCACCTGCCTCCCTTCACAGCACATCACTGGTATGTACATATTACTGTTCTGGTGGCACACATTTCCATTTTAACAACAATCTGCAACAGGATATGTTAGTGCCCGTCACATTTAGTGCCAATGTCCTGGTGCAAATTTTGGCGGTTATAGCGGCAGGTTAGATCCCAAAAATCTGGACAATGGCCAGAATGTGGACGTCAATTTGCACATCAACTGCAGCCACTACCTACCACTAGAAAAACAAAATACGCCAACTTAAATACAGAATTATAACTCTACTAATCTGGTCAGAAATACTGTATATAAGAGAAAAATGCCAAAATGTCATATGACAAGGTCCATATCCTGAGGAGACGCCTGTTTCGGCATCATCTATCACACTTTCTACCGCTTGAGCTTTCCTCCTTGTATATTATGTAATAGCTGTTTAAAGCGCATGGAGCAACATGCAGCGCAGTGAGTGTTCAGCTCACAGAGCAGATGAACACATTAATACTGAAACACCTAGATGCATGCATTTACATACTAATGAAAGCTCCGTCTGCTTTTAATGTTGTAAGAACCATTAATTTTAATAGCAGTCATGTTGAGAATGTTGACTTGTGCTAAGTACCGCATTAATTTGAGTTATCGCTCTCTGGCATCCCCTGTTCGTTTCAATACATGCTGTGATGAAAACAACAGCATTCAGGTGTTTCATATAGTGTATAGGATATTGTTATTGCATGATGTAAGTATTGAACAAAGTGATGCCTCTGATCATTGATGGGGCAGTTGGGTCAGCAGTAATTGAATCATTAGTATTCTGTAGCCTTGGTTTTATGGCGAAGATGGATGATTCAGTGGAGGAATGATTCAGTGATACGCTGTGTTTGACCAGGCATACTGCCTCCGGCCTTTTCAGTGGACTCACACTGAACTAGCAAGTAGGTGTGATGTCAATAAATGAGTTGCTGGAAGTCAGGCTTGAATTCTGCATGCCTTTCACAGGAGGTCTGGCGATTCTGACTGGAGGCAGAGATGATTGGGTGGAGCTCACTGCAAAATGGAACGTAAGGACTTCCTCCCAGAGCTTCCTGGCCCCTGTCATGTTGTTTACAGGAGCATAAGAAGCAGTGAAGAGATGCATGAATTACACATCTGACCCAGACAACCTCAATGGCTCCGTCTTACAGTGAACGGAGCAGAAATAATGAGGATGGGGGACTGGCCCTTGGAGAGTTGTGGACTGAGTCTTTAAGTCACTGCAGACCTCCAGAGTTGCAGCTCAGAGAGGTTAGATTCCACACAGGACCAGCCCAATCAAAAACAACAAACAATTCTACTCCTCTTGGCTCCAACCTACGGTGGGACTTTACCTCCACAAAAATAATAATCATATTTCTCTTGTCCACACAGATTTATGTCAACAAGTTTGTTTTGGTTTTTTGGGGTTTTTTTTCTCTCCCCACTCATGATACACAGCTCATGCTCAGTCCTCCCTTTTTCTTTTCCACTTTGGTCCTAACTCTCTCTTTTTTGGCTCCATCTCTCTAAAATCTCTTGCATCTGCTCCTAGGCAACATTTGCCAAGAACTCCTAATAATATCCTTGAGCAGAACATGCAGGTGAACATTTCTAAAGTGCTTGTCATGCCGACGGCTCTCGCTCCACTCCTACAGAAGCATCCATTAAAATAAAGTAAGATGTTTGAAAGCCATAAAACTTTCCTGTGTCAAAGAGTCAAGTTTTGTCTCTGCGGACAAAGGTCAGCAGCTGCAGCAATGGATAAATACCGATATGTGACATGTTTACACGAAGCCTAATATTCTGATTAAAAGCAGTTTAAAAGCCCAAACTGAAAGGAAATTCTTCATATAAACATTTCTTTGGGAAGAAAAAGATTTATTGAGATGGAATAAACCTTTTCATAACCTCAGAAGAAAACCTGCAGCATGTGAACACATGACCAGGAAGTAATCTGGCTGCTTTGAACTGCTTGTCATCTGCCTTCAGCAAAACATTACCAAAACATATAAAAACTGATATTCGTTATTTGGAATTAAATGTAACGTTATCAGAAAAGCTGCATCGTATCACAAAATACTGTCATCAGTCCTTCACTGGGCCTTGAACCAGTTTTGTTGTTGAGTAACCCGGTGAGTGTGTGTGTCGCTTTGAGATAAAAGATTGAGATGGTGTTTTACATCCCGCATCCTCTCATGTTTGCATCACAGCTGAGGTGCCGATCGTTTCAAATAGAAACTTTTGTATCTGCTTGACTTGTTAATCTGACTGTCCTTTGTGACACATCTTGCAGCTCACTGCCCCCCCCCCCCCCCCCCCCAACCGCCAACCCCTCCCTGAATGAACCCTGCATTTGATTGACAGCCAGTCAACACTGACAACTCCTTCAACATCATGGCAGAGGATCCCCATCATGCAAGCCCCTTACACACACAAACACACACACACACACACACACACACACACATATACACATACAACCAGGATTAAGCCAACAGAGTGGCTCAGCAACACTGACAGCCAATAAGAACAAAGAATGACAAAATAATCACACTACAGAGATTATGAAAGAAATAATTTTAAAAATTTGAAGACAACATGAGAACAGATCTGTGCGTTTCAGTTTAATCTTAAGCAGATCGATTTTTCCTCCCTCTTTTTGCACTTGATCTGTTGTTGTCGTTGTGTAATCAAATACACTGAAAGACCCTCAAACAGGAAAAAAGAATCTCTCAGAGTCACTAGTTAGTCAAAGTTTCGAAGTCAGCATACAAACATAAACGGGAAGTTGCCAAAAATCCGACGGACGCTGTGAAAACATTATTTTGACTACAGTGGTGAGGGCTGGCTATGCTGTCGGTGGAAGACGCAGTTTGAAAGTAAGACATCTGAAGAACTTGTCAAACTTACAAAAAATCAGGATGAAATGAATGACTAAAGCACTTTTCAGCAGGATACTAAATCCATGACAGCAAAGTGAATGTGACTTTCCTACTATTGCTTTATATCCTCAGGTCAGCCAGCTGAAAACAACACATCCATCATTTCTGTGCTTCTTCATGGTAGTACAATTTCTTGCTGTGTAAACAGCTTTAATCAGAAACCAGAGTCCAGGTTTCAGTCAAGTAAATACATTCTCATCACCCTCATCTATTTTGGAATTTCGTCTTGATAGCAAGGGCTGTGCAGACATTGTGGAATTCTGTGGGTTTGGTTGGTTTTAACATTCCTAAGCTCTGCCTGTCACAAATGGGACCTCTGCTCTGAACAATTGCAGACTAGATGGAATTTTTAAAGGTGCTCTCAGATAATACATGTTTTATAAGTCAGCATTAATGTCCTCTCTGTGGATTCTTAGCGGCTCCACACTCTTGGTGTGTCTCCAGCTGTGAGTTTTCAGACTCCACGTCAGCGCTCTAGCTCATCATCACCCCCATGCTAGATTTACAAAGTCGAAGGAGGAGGGTGAAGTAGGACTTGATGGGTAAAAATGTGTGTCTGGCACTAGTCTTCCTCCCAGTACTAAGATATTCAGCTTTTGAGCAGTTTAGCTTAAAAAGGGAAAAAGTAATGTTACTTTTTTCAATTTCCAACCAAAAAGGGTCAAAAAGAAATTTTCCTTTTTTTTTTTAAATAGTAAGTATGGTTAAACTTCATTTTAACAATACATTCAAATAATATTGCATGTTTGCATACATGCAAGATTTCTTTTTTTTTTTTTTTTTTGCCCACTGACTATCCAAAAGGGAACCTATAACACGGGTTTAAGACTCCCCTTTGTGTAGCTCTTTAGGAAACACTAACTCGTTTAAAGGGCATGTTTAAAACTTTAGCTGCCCACCCATATTTTCTGTACCAATCGACCTTCCTTCACAGCTGGGAATATACGGATTTGGCAGCTAAATGTTACCAGTTCTGCAGAGTGACTGGTCAGATGACTGGCCTGTACAAAAAAAAAAGTGCAACATGAAGCAACAAAGTGAAACCTTTTCTTACAAAAGACAACATTGAGTGGCAAAGATAACACAAGAACAAAATGTCCTGGCTTGTGAAAACAACAAACTGCACAGCCAGTGATAGCACAATAACCTTTTCTTTGTTGCAAGACCTTGAGACTTTTTGTCATTAGTTAGGGAAAATACCACCAGACTTCAAAAATGATGTTAAAGAAACATGATGACTGGACCCACAAGCAGCCAGTGCAAAATCTGGATTTTGCATAATCTAAATGCATCTGTCTTTCCTTCCTCCTTCTCCTCCTGTCTCCTCCCTTCCTCCCCTGAATCTAATTACCCTCATGTGTCTCACCTGCATCTAATTTGCTCCAGTCCTTCTCATAGACTTAAACTGCTTCTCCTTCCCTCTGGTGCCAGACTGCCTTTTGTGAGCGTGTCCAGCTTTACCCCCCACTGCCACCTTTTTATTTATTTTTTTTGACTATTGCCTGGAATATTAACCTGACTCTCTGTCTCTGCTGGACTTGGAAATGTTAGCTGGATTGAACTGTTTGTACAAACTGTTTGGTGAAATATCAAAACTTTCCCACTGGTTATCTTGTGTTCCACATTAGAGCTTAACTGCTTCTGACAGGCATTTCATGTGATTGGGTTATTGAGAAGTGGCACACTTTGTAATAAAAGTTAAATTGGAAAAAAAACACCCCCTAAAAACTCTAGTCATCAGTTTATCATCCTGAAATTATACACTTTCTCTGCATTTTCAGACTGATAATTGGGCTAGTTGTGCTATAATTACACATAACTTCTGGAAACAGTGGGACATCTACACCATAATCTGCATTTCCCCTCTGGCAGTCTTCACTTTTCCATGTCTGGATTACTGGAGCTGTCTCAGTGTCTGCTGTTCTCCTCTTAGATCCAAGAAGAACCAGGACGGCCTCTGACCGCTCGTGTTTTTGTACTCGCTACATAATGAGGATGTTTGTAGATTTTGCCTGCAAATTGAGGACATTTTTGGGAAGTGATGACATTTTGGATGGACCTCACAACTTCAAAGGGCTGTTGGAAGGGTTGAGACTTGGTTTAAGGGTTACGGGTAGAATTGGGCTGATGTTAACATTAGGGGTAAGGAACTTGTATTATGTCTATCAAAGTCCTCACAAAGATAGAACTACGGGGATGTGTGTATGTGTATAAGAAATGAAAGTGTGATTGTGAACACACTGATGATAAAATGCACACTGGATGGAGTTCTGGCAGTATTTGCTGAAAGAGTCTATGTGCTCAAACTCTGGCGTCCACATAATTTGTGGCAGCGTGACAGAAAGATGGTGATTGTGTGTGTGTGTGTGTGTGTGTGTGTGTGTGTGTGCGTGCGTGCATGGCTAATGTGAGTAAGATCACCATGACATGAAAATTAGCCTTCTAAATCTCATTTGTATGACGAGAGCATGACAGCCATCAATCAGTCTGACTTTTGTCAGACTCTTGTAGTCAAGTGTAGAGAGTTATGATGTCATTGTTGGCAAGAGTGTTCCTGATGTGTACATATTAATTTGGCCATAATGGCTACATGAAAGTAATTCTGTACGACTCGTATATCAAACTTGTGTAGTAAAAGTCCTGTGTGCTGGCCTCCCTGAATGTTTCTCTTATCAAACAAAAAAAAATGGATTGCATTGTTTTCAGGGTGTGGTGACATACATAAAACAGCAGGCGAGGTTTTTTTTTTTTGTTGTTTTTCTTTCTGGATTCCATCTCGTGTGTCCGTGTTGGTGCACCAGACTGCTGAGCCTCAGCAAAAACTTTAAATGGAAAATGAGAACCAGAAGTTTCCCCCAGCTAGATGACCTTGCAGACTTCTGCAGGAGATTTCAGGCTGGCAACAACCAAAAAGGAGACATATTAATTTCATTTACCAATTAGTACAAAGAGAGAATGGCTATATCAGTACTTGATTGGTTCCCCTCCCACCAATTAATTCACTACTTCTACAGAAACAGCTTAAACCAGATTAAATTAAATCTTAGAAAAGAATAAAAGAAAGACTGACGCAGTCCACAGCTTATAATTTTACAGCTTAGCTAAATATCCAATGAAACAACCAATTAACTGTGAGGATTGTATTTATGTGAAGTGTTTCCTCTCACAGGGCTACCCCAGTTCAAAGAGATTCTGTCAAAAAGTGGACCAGAGTGTAATTTAGCTACAGTTAACCACATTCAGAGAGATACCTGATGTATATTTTAACTAGCAAAACAGTAATTGTGTTTCCAAATATGACATATTTATTAGAATGTGCCTTCACTTCTTCTTGTTTAACAACAAACACACATGGCTGCACATGGACATCACCTCAGGTTGGAATATTGCATTGTGCTGTATGTTTGTGTACCGTAAATGTATAAGGTGACTTTCTGATCATTAGGGAAGGGGTGTGATGGTGTCAAAACCTATACATCCTTTACATTTTAGCCATGAGGTTAATAAGATTTTTAGGCCAGCAATCCATCATAAAGGTGTGGAGAGCTGATTTTATTTGATTTGATTGATTTTTATTGGATTTGGCTTTGATTTTATTAATTCTATGGCTGCTTTCACTTTGTTTTTCTTTGGTTTTTAATCCCCAGTTGTAGCTGATCACAGAATAACCTTAACAACTGAAATGAAGTAAGGTGCTAAAACAGGAAGCTGGTAGCATGGTGATCGGCGAAAGTGATCAGGCACAGAAGAAATGCATCTTGTTTTCAGCTCAAACTATGCAAGTCTCAACCACTCTTACTGTTGTCTTCTTATTAATCTTTTGTTACCATCTTCCTTTTCTGTTTTGCATATTTGCTTCAGATGCTCACCACTCAGGACCCAGGAGCACCTAGTGCCAGCTTAGCTCCAGTTCAAAGTTTCCACAAAGATTAGAATCAACTGAATTATAACTTTTATTCTCAGTTGGTTAGTTTTGGACTATAATTTTACTTGGACCCATGTCCAGGGTCTGGACCTGGATCTCTGGTCTGCTAATGTCCCCTCTGTGGGGATAAATAAAGTATACTTCATGTTCTTTTCCTGCATGTGCCCCTTTTAGGAATGACTTGTGGGACCTTGTCCCCGGCTTTGCCTGCACATAAGATGTCTGATAGAGGGTGTGTGCTCTCATTAATCAGCTGGCACTCTCGCCAATAAAAGTGAGGCTTCACCAATGGCCTCATCTTTGGGTGGGATCTTGTTTGTCTTTGGGAGGGTTGGTCTTTAGTTCTGTCCCACTCTTTGGAGATCAGGGGACATTCTACATATCTGCACTCTGGCTAAGTGTCAAACTAATGACAACAACAATACCAGTGTCATTCTACTTGGACTAATATGTCTGCATTTTAACTCATTTATTAGTTGATAGCATGCTTATACAACATTTAGGTACAGAATTGTACTGTAAATACATAGGGTTAGCCATATCTTTATCTTCTATATTTTCTCAAAGTATTGTATATTATTTACTTCTTATTTCTTCTACTTATTTTCTGCTCTGTCTGCTGCTGCTGGGACACTGCGATTTCCTCATTGCGGGATAATAAACATATATTCTATTCCATTCTATTCTAATGCATACATCATTTTTATTATGATTTATTATTTTATCATTATAGTAGGTAGAAATTTTAGACCCAGTACATTTCATGGCTTGACCCCAAGAATACGGTGATTTCTGCGGCTACCTGAAATGTTCAAAAGTGTCTCCAAAACAACATGAACTCACGTTTGTCTTCACCAGTCCAGATCAAGGTGGATCAAAGTGAATCCGTGGATCAACACAAGGCAGCTGCGCACATTGCGGGTTCAGAGGTTAGGGGCTTTACGTCACCCTCAAGCCCTCTTCATCACAGATATCTAACGCTGCAATAATAACCACCATCAACGACCCAACTGTCCGGCCCTTTAGGCCAGATCTCTGGTGGATAACGTCAGACCTCATACGGATTTAATCTTTCCACATCTGTCCCAAGTTAGGATAGACAGGCTGGATAAGGCTTTGCTACTGTACGTTGGTGCTGAGGTGGTCTGACCACAGCTGTGTTGCTGCCTGTCCTTATGATGGTATTTGAACAGATTTGGTACCTCTGTTTGTGCAGGCGTGAGAATATCAACTGTTCCTCTCTGCTGTTTTCAGCTAGTTGCTGTCCCAGTTCCATGAGACAGCATTCTAGCGAAATAAAAACCTGCCAGAGGAAAAACTGAGTAACTGAGATAAGCGGCGCAGTGATGACGAAACGCCCGTAGTCTTTCTCAGAGTGTTTGAAAAATAATCACCTCACATTGTGTGACGCACTTTGTATTGCTCATTGCTTGTTGCGGAAAAATACAGCAACACTGACTGAACGTTCATCCTCAACTCCCAGCATGCACAGCTGCCTACTGTTGATTCAGTTTGATTGGAGGGGATACGGAGGAATGTAACAAAGTCAGGTTTATGTTGACCTCACACTGTGGTGCCGTTGTTTGGGCAGCTCTGTGAGGTAGATTCATCCCAGAATGCAGTGACCACTGCCTAAAATTATCCTAATTATAGGTCTGGAGTTGGACTATGATGGGAAATGGACCATTTCAGCCCACGAGGCCCACAAATGTAGACATTTCAGCTGGGCCAAGTAAGGCGCATTCCTTCAGTATGAAAAAGCCCTCCAAGTTTGAAATCTGCTCAACAAATAAGATGGAGGAGAGCAAGCCATCAAGGTGATGTTAAACAAAATCCATCTGGAAAAGGTTTCACCACTCCTTAATCTTCCTAATGGCCTGGCGTGTTTTCCTTTATTGTCACCATAAATTAAATGGAAATCACAATCGCTAATTTGTCAAGCGAGGACTCGGAGCTGAGCTCCTGGGAGACTTGGGCGTAAATGACCAGGGGATGGTGTTTGCCAGACGCTCTGATGGCCTGATAATCTGTGTGGTCATGCCAAGCTTTAAAAGGTTGGCCACATTAGTTCTGCCACCGTTGTAGCCTCGCAAAGCCCATTAGCTGCTCATCTATTTAAAGCTACTTTATAGCAAGCCTGTCTCCAGTCTCACTTCACTGCATTTAAAACAAGTACGCTAAGATTGCTAATACCCACCGTGTGATCACAGTTTCAAAAGTAGAAACTGTTTTGGTAATTGGGCTATGCTATCAAACGTAGAGTAGTAGCAAATGATCTCACCTGCCTTTAAAGAAAGACATAATGTTGATTCTCTGATTGGATGGGATGGGTGTTAGGGAACATTTAAAGCTTTCTAACACACCAAATAGGGTTTATGCCAACGGTAGCTCAATCAGATTGTCTCATATGATTTCTTGTAAATAAGTGTAGCTCCGCAGCCATTAGAGCTACCTGCACCCTGTTCCTGAGAGAAATTCCACTATCCTGGGTTGACTAGTGGGTGACGTGGAGTCTGACCAGAATTCTGCAGCAGACTTCACCAAACTCACAGACTCGAAACCACAACTGGCAATATAGAGCCATGACATCACCGCCTCTGCGCCACATTACAGCACAATGCAGATGAGCAGCATATGTTTGGCCCAAGTGAAAACAGACGTGGTGGTGTTGGTGTTGGGTAGCCCAGGAAGCATGCAGTAGTAGTGCGACTGATGCTGAGCAGAAGCCAGCCGCTCTCTGGCCAAAACAAATGATATGTCTTTTGCAAGCTAACGCGGACTCTTCTCTCTCTTCTATCTCCATCCTATTGTTCTTGCTGTTTTCCTCTCCTCCCCCCCAGCTTCTCGTGTGTTCAACAGGTCAACTTATCCACTGGGCTGATTTCCGCATTTCATTAAGCGGGAGACTCTGTACAGCCGTATCTTTGACTCGATTAACTCGTTATGGATGTTTCCTGCTTATCCTGCAACAAGGAATTTGAACTCAACAACAGGAAGAACACAGGCACATAGGTAACAATGGTCAGGTAATGCAAAGTCGTGACTGAGACTTGATGACTTGTGTTGCTGGGGTAATGAGTAAACATGCGACTAAGTGACAAATAATGGACAAATAATCCTAATAAAAATGGATGCGATTTATGTCATTGCAGCAACAGGAACTGAATAGAACAGAGAGCTCTGTTGTAACTTTGAATGCATGAAAGAGAAAATGTAGAGTAGGGTACGTGGTAAACGAGACTCCGAGTGGCCTTTAAAATCAGTCCTGCTGTGCAAATGCTCTCTCCTGCCAGCCATTCACTAGTTTCTGGAGGAATCTGCTGATATTCAACATCTGTGTCAATATTATGGAATCTTTAAGGTGCTTTGTTCTTTTCAAGCCTGAACAGAACGCAGCCCCGTAAATCCACACGGTGGGAAAGTTGGTACCGGGGCTAGTCCGGGTAGCCAAATGCCATCCCAACAAAACTTGTTTTTGTGAATAAGCTTTTGGATCAATGTGGCGAAAATCGTTTAAAATTAGACGCTGGACCTTCACAAAATGGTACCGGTCCAGCTGCAGACCCAAAAAGAACAGGGGAGGGATTGAAATGAATCCCCCAAATCGGGCCACTTTAGGGCCATGCGTGTATAATCATGAAACAAAAATAGAGAAACAATAACGCCTGATATAAAAAGAACATTGGTCTTATGTTCGGCTACGGGAT
The DNA here is from genome assembly GCA_016586285.1 of Arothron firmamentum. Taxonomy (NCBI): domain Eukaryota; kingdom Metazoa; phylum Chordata; class Actinopteri; order Tetraodontiformes; family Tetraodontidae; genus Arothron; species Arothron firmamentum. The sequence continues at coordinate 24,192 of BJFM01000743.1, read as the reverse complement.
GGACCCTTGAGGTTCAAAGGCAGACAGAGAGACAGACTGGAAGAGTGTGTGCTGAAATGTGACGCTGAGCAGGGTCCAGCTGATGTTTCCTCCCCGCTGTGTGGTAGCGGAGAGGGGCTGTTCTCTCCGCACATCTCAGCTCAGTCCGTCACAGCAGCGGCGGGGATGAGGCTGCGGACTCCGCGTCGACGCAGCGACGCATTTTCTCAGGTAAGAGCGCCTCCAGGTCGACCGACACACCGACTGGAACCACTCC